>CAUYQG010232467.1:0-12608 GCA_963574415.1 Tarsius wallacei | reverse complement strand
GCCACTGCACTCCAGTCTGGGCCACAGAGTGAGACTCCAACTCAAAAAAAAAAGAAAAGGTCACATGAAGAGAACAGATTCCCTGTTCCTAAAATTCTTAATAGGAGTATAAATGTAAGTTGGGCTGAAAGGAAATAGGTGATCTAATCTATTCTGTAGTGTATGTGTGCGTGTGTGTGTATAAATATATATATTTATATATGTATATACGGTTTTATTCTGGTAGCAAGGGACTAAGCAGAGGAAATCCTTTTACTTTCTGCATTCAAGTTTTCTTTCTGTTGCATTCAAGTTAGTTATCTTTCTGTCTAACTAAAATTTACCACACTATTGTGATTACACATTCCAGTTTCACATTTTTATGTAGTTTGTGTCTTTAGCAACAATATATTTCATTACCAGTTAGGGAATTAATATGCTTAAAATATCCTCAAGAAAATGGAAGCTCATTTGCCCTTCAGAAACATATTGTTCTGGAGCCCCCAAAGCTGTGTCCAAGGTAAAGCTCTCACAGAAAGTTCCACTTGTCTACTTTTCTATATTTTTGACCAATAAAAAAAAATACCACTCAAAACTCAACCCAAACCTGTACATGAGATTGGAATAAGAGATTCTATCGAGACTATGGAGAAGCCCACCAAATGAACCAATGCTAATTGAAGAAATTATATAAATGACTCATTTTTCATACTTTCTTATGTCATTTTTATTTAAAAAAAGATAATGGGGTAAATTGGTTTTATGATTCATATCATCCAATAAATTTTCTATTTCAAGTGTTTTCTAACTCTTCTTCAGAGGAGTATCTGTTCTACCCATTGGATTGAGACAAATCTTCCCCCCAAATGACAGCACCTCTTAATCGGTAGGGAAAAAAAGATAATAGATACAAATTTCAAATTTCTTTCTCATAAAGTTTACTTCAACCTCTAATAATGTATATACACCAAACTCTAGAAAAAACTATGAACACACATTCCCCTTCTAGTTATTTTAATTTGGTTGTGTTAATATTTCATTCTTCTCTCTCCAAATCGTCCAGGCCTAGGTGATGTGCTTTGTGTGAACTGCAGAGCAGAAATGAGAAACCAACCATTCAGCTCTTTCCCGAGCATTTTGCCTTGCAAATCTAAATGCTGTAGTAAAATTTTTGAAATGCTAATATATATACATATATATTTATATTTATATATATGTATATATATTTCACAGCATTTCTAAGAGTCTTGATTTTTTAAAAGTATATAGGTCAAATCAAAAAGTAGACCGAATAATGCTTTCATTTTACCATCCAAAATGTTGAATGCCTCAGGCTGCTGTTCCTTTTTAAGGTTTTGAAATGATCACGCAAAGTTAAATATAAAGCAAGTGAAGCCAAGAATAGAACGTTACCCAAATAGGGCTGTTTATGGGAGCCCTTATTTGGTTAAGTTTACCAAGAGTGAGCTATAAAACAGAAAACTAGAAGCTGGCTAACTCAACAAGGGAAATCCAGACATCTAAGAAGCTTTTCTCTATAGACATATAATTCTTAAGCAGCGGAAATGTATCTGCCCATTTCCTACCCCAACTTCTCAGCAAAGGAGTTTGTCATCTGAGGTTCCTTGATCAATAGTTTCCAAGCCCTTTCAAATGAAGACACACATTTGGTTAGGCATGGTGGTGCATGCCTGGAGTTACAGCTACTAGAGAGGTTGAGGCAGGAGGATCACTGGAGCCCAGGAGTCCCGGGTCAGCCTGGCAACACAGCAATATTCCCATCTTTTGAAAAATGGTTATTAAAAATAATCATGTTTGGGAGTAAACTGTAAGACAGCAAGGGCAAAAGTAATCTCGGGGCTCCAGATATCCCAGTCCGTGTTCACAGAAAATTAATATTACAGCACAACTACAAACAAATAATTTCTGACAAAGTAAGGAAGCCTTCACCCCTTAGACGATCTTAGCTAAAGAAAGTCATTTTCTTATTGAGACTAATGATTGCTGGAAATAATTGTATTTATTATCTGTCAAATATCTTGTGTGCATGATCTCAACTCATCCTTCAACCAAATTTAGGAGATTAGCTCTGGTATTAAACCAATTTTTTGGCTAGTAAAATTACAATGTAGCTTCTAAGATACTCTGTATCTCTAAATGTTTTTTGAGATAGACATCTAAATTATATTTTAAGAAAATATAGTGTAAGGTCAACAAACAATCTGATAGTAAAACCAATATTCTAAACTCTGGGAAATATGTCAGTGAAAATCCGTGGATACAAAAAAAAAATGCCCATGAAGTTCTAAGCTTTGCATATGTTTGATTTTATGAAGAAACTCTATGTCATCAGTATTTCTAAATGTATTACCAAATAAGTAAGAGATTTTAGATAATTTTCAGTTCACAGTACAATTCTTTGAAATTAACCCACAAATTGGTTTTACTTTATATTTATATTTTATCAAACTCATCTTTCTGACGTAGGCATTTTTTTCCTTGGGCTTCTCACAGAGATAGTTATCATGCACAGAGTACACACTAGCCTTTGGTGGTTTTAATCTCAGTTCAACATCTTTGTGTTGAGTACATTTCTTTTCTTTCATCTGATCATGTACATGCCAAGATGTCAAAACTAAAGTCTTCTGACATATCAGACATCATAGGTCCTAGACAATGTATAAAACCCATTAAGATTTAAAATTCAGTTGAAGCTAGATAATTTTAAAAATCATTACAATGATAAGCTATCATATCAAATCTTAATGAGAGAAAATTATAGTTGGGTGCACAGCAAAATGTAATTTTTATTGTAGTTTGATTTAAATGAGGAGGTGAGAAAAACAACTTAAGCTTTAATACAGATTGTCATCAAATTCAAGCACAACCTTTCCTGGTTACTGGGCTTTCTCGAAAAAGAATTTTTGACTAATGCGTTTACAAAAAATAACATTTACTTAAAACACAGTTTTCATTGGTTTGAGAGCAAAGCTCTTGTCTTACGTTGTCTCTCTTCACAATGCGTTTTTCTTAAGTAGCTTGCACTGTTTTCTCATATTGGTTTGAGAATGAAATTCACTTAACTTAAAAAACAAAAAACCCCGCAAAATAAAGGCACCAATTGCATTTACAGTTAGCTGAAACTTCAGAGGTACTTAAAGACAGCAACTATTAAATGCATGGGAAATTCACCTCTTTGAAGAACTGGTAAGAGAGCTCCAGATCTTCTTAACAGACAGCTCATTACGGCAGACTGTCTATGCAAATTGTCCACAGACTATGGGCCCTCAGGGGAGGGTTTTTCTGTTTTCTGTCTCTCCTACTAACCTAGTATAACTTGCCATATAACTGCCCTCTTGCCAGTAATGTTAATGATGGTGATTATTAGTAATAACTCTGAGTAATGAGGTTTTCTTCCTTGTACTCAAAATAATTGCTCCATGTAAATCCACAGCAATTTTTGCAGTACGCTGAAGATTAGTAACATTAGAAACTTGGCAAATCTTACTTACAGAGGCATTTTACCTAATGATCTAATCCATCAGTTCCCAGGTTTAACAGTCTTAAAATTCAGCACTGAAGAATCTCCCCTCTTTCAATAGCAAGTACTCAGAAACAGCTCGGTTACCAAGCTACATCTTTAGGAGATATTTTTTAAAGGTGCCTTGAAGATGTAAACCAGAATTTAAGTGAAGAAAGTCTATGAGTGCAGGAATATAAAAAATTTACTGAAGATTAGTTTTATGGACTGAACTATACCTCGATGGATCATTAGACATGATTTAGTTTCAGACAAAATTTTTCTTACATTTTGATGTCTAAAGAAGTTCCAGATTCATTTTTAACCATTCTGACCATGCAGTTAATTTATCAGTCATGCGAGTTAGTATATGAGAAAGTCAACAAGGAATTAGAAATATGAGCTAGAGTGTTGCTTTTCTCAATCTCATCACTTCTCACATATTCCAGAATCTCTAATTAAAAAGAAAAAAATCTATATGTTGAGAACATTACTCATACACTGCTATTGTTCTTTCTGCCTAATTTTTCTATTTTGACAGTCTTTTTATCCAGAGAAAGAAGAGGACCACTGAAGTCGATGAAGAGGAAAGGGGAGAGAAAGGGTATACATTTGGGTTCACCTGTTTTACTTTTACAGGATACTGTTTACCAATAAGACCTAGGCTGATCAGAGATAAGAAATCAAGTTCACATCCTATAAAATTTCTTCTTTAACCAAAGAAACTTCGATCGATTGGATCTTTTCAATATATGAGAAAGTGGCATAAGATTTTCTACTTCATTGAGAGGTTGTCAGCACAAACAAGAGCATAAATACAGATTGATGGTTACTGGTAATTCTACCTCTGTTTTATATGGATTTTCCATATATATTTGGGTTTATTTCTAGCTACTTATGTTTGTTTGCTTATCTCTATCCCAACATCATCTTACTTTATTTTCATTGTAATATTATAGTAAGTCTTGATATTCAGGAGGGTAAGTCAATTTTAACCTGTATTATCCGTCTCCATCTTTGTCTTAGTCATATGCCGTATGAATTTTACTCAATTAATTGTCATAAAAACCTGTTAATATTTTTGTTAGAATTAAAGATTGCTTCAATTTGAATGCCCAATTTGTGATTTTGAGTTTTTTCATTAATGAGCATGGTATATATACATTTGTTTCTAATACACTGTCTATTTAATTTAAAAACAGTTTGATTTCATTGATGTACTCCCATATTTATTTGTTTTCTACCTCATTAATTTCTTGTTTTTATTTTTTTATTTTCTATAACTTACTTTGTATCTAATCTGATGACTTTCTCTAGTTGAACATATTTACTTTTAATATTTTTAATCTATTGAATGCTATGTAATTATTTCTAAGCAAACCTTTCACTTCATCCAATATGTTTTGTTCTATGTACTTTCTTTTTCATTTGGTTAAACATATTTTATAAATTCTATTGAGATTTCCTTTTAACTCATGAATTACAGAGCAATGCATTCTTCGTCTCAAGTACAGAGGGTTTTTTCTCTTTTAATTGTGAATTTCAAATTTATTTTCATTATGATTAAATAATGAGGTTTGGTTTCTTGTAAGAATATATGTCTTCTTTGTCTCCTTAGGTCCACAACCCTGCACAAACTACCTTTCTGGCTGCAGTATTTTTCAGCTTTCTTTAAGCAAGGAGCTCTACCCAGTCCCTACCCTTAAACGAAAAACTAGCTCTGTCCTTTTTCTCCTGCAAAGCTCTCTGAGTTCTCATTATCCATGGGAGTAGTACTTGCGAGTAGCGCAGGACACCAGAATAATAAAAACCCACTTGGTAAACCCTTGGCTTCAGGCACCCTCATTACTTTATACACCAGTTCCCTTTCTAATCCAGGGAAAGATTGAGTTCTTCAGGCACCTGGGTATAATATTTATTGTTTCTTTCTTTACAAATGTTTTAACTATCATTACTAGGCGTTTAGAGTATAAATAGGCACATCAAACCATGACCCGACTCTAGTACATTGGCTGGAAACTCTAGATATTCTAGATAATATTACTAATTGCTACCTCAACCACCAAAGCGAGGTATTATTATTCCATTGGATAAAGAAACAGTCCTAGAGAAATTAAGAAACCTGCCAGGCGGACTTAATTAAACTTCTGAAATAGGGGATTCAATCACTCGAGGAAACATTTTCACATGCATGTTTGAAAGAAATTTTTAAGTTTTTAAAAGGTTCTTTAAAATAATGCTTTTCATAATGCTGAAACTCTGGATCGTCACAGCCAGTGACATACCAAGCTTACAAGTCTGTCTCTCTCCTTCCACACCTTTCCCAAGCTTGTGTAAACATATACAAACATGCATGCTATTGTTTATTTTTTTAATTGTCACTACTTATTTAGCTATTTAGTATATCATAACCTCTTTTTCGTAAAGCATTGTGAATATTCTTTTGGCCACATAGATCTAAGTGACTCTTTTTAATAGGTGCATGACACTTCATAAATAGATACATAAAGCTACTTATTTTATCGATGGATGTGTAGGAGTTTTGTAAGGTTTTAGGAAATTACATTTAGTATTATTAAATTATTCCCATTAAAACTTATGTAACCAAGTCATTGCCTATTAACTTACTAGTCCTCTTTTCAGATATTATGCCATCCCTGCTCACACTGTCGTGCATATCTCAACTGATATTCCTGTCCTTGAGTTAGTCCCATTTTTACATAAGGGAACAGGTGACAGAGAGGAATAATAAAACCAGCAGACCTCAAAACAATTGATGAGATTTCCTCAAGCCTTTCTACTTAGAGTTGAAGAAGCTTCCTGAGTTCTAATTTCCAAAAAAAATTGTTTCTCAGTTATATTGTGAATTGTGTTTCGAAATGTGGAGGTTTCAGAAATGATTATTTTTCTTGGCCTGTCATATGCGACCATCCCAAATCTACTGGGGAAACGATATTGAGGCTTCTCTGGGTAATGGAGTTCAACCTCCATTTCACAAAGAATAGCAATCGATGCGCTAGAGGAAGAGACAGCAGAAGATTCCAACTACTGACTTAGAAGAAAGGAGAAATGATCTCATTTGAGCACACAATTTTAGAAACTCCTTTGGAGGGCTAACTGTGGTCAAACTCTGATTAATTGAAAATCAATGTCTTAGATACAAATTCTTGACCTTCATTATTTAATAATACCATTTTTGAGTCCCTTTGTAAGATTCAGCTAAATTATTATTTCTAGAAGTATGCACAGAAAATGATTTCATATTTTAAAAATAATTTTCATATGACAATGGTAATATCTTATGCACGGATGCCTTAAGTTTTCTGTTCACTCACAAACATCAGGAGAGCCAGAAAACAAAGGTGTGAGTGAAAAATTATATTTAGATATTTACGTATACCAACAATAAGATATGTCAGTAGATGATACAGAATTGAGAAAGCAATAATATAAAATCAGAGAGGATATCGATATTCTTTAATTTAGCTGAGCTATAATTATATAATGAGAACATTGGCTCTTTTGAGACAATGTTAAAACTATGCCTGGGCACTCTGTCACTTGGACCAATGGAGCTATTCATTCCAAGACTTGATTTCCTGTCCAGTTTAGCATACCATTAGTTGGAGGTAATTGTTGAGAGGATACTCTGTTACAAAAGCTACAGAACCTGCCATCATTTCAGTGCAGGATAGGTGCCCTGAATAAAGGATCCTGTTTCCTCCGTATCCTTCATTATGTTTGTCTCTTCACACAATTGTGTGATTGTGTACTGCTAAATAGTTATTTGGTGGTAATGGTGCATTTCAAATTGGTGACTCAAATAACAAGAGTGGAGGAAAAGAAGAGCGAGAATGATCTTTGCTGAACTATACACCTGCAAGCTTCAACTGAGTCCATCGTGCACCAGAATCCCTTAGAAATAATTCCGAGACCTTTTGCCATGACTGAAGGAAGCAGTTCTGTGAATAAAATATTTTAAAACTATGTTAATAATATACCACCTCAGCGCATGTGCCTACACTTGCAGCCACTGTCTTTCTAGATTCACAGCCTCCTTCTCAATCCTTTTCTTCACATCTAGTTCTTTGAATTGTGGAAGTGAGTAAGAGTTTGATCTCTCTTTTTTCTAACAGGGAATGTGATCTGGACTGGTACCTTGTTCAACAGTGGCTTCCAGTTTAAAGAGAAAGAGGAGGACATTTTCCCACAATGTTTAGTAGATACAAACCTATTGCTGCTTTTGGTGTGCGAGCTTCGACATATTGTAGAGATGTGTTAGTATAAAATGTATTTTTTTAAAGTTTGTTCTCTTGAAAATTACCTTGCATTTAATTATGCAGATTGTTCTAGAATTAGTTGATATTATGCAATTTGGTAAATAGCATGAATTAAATACCGCCTTAAACAAGTGAATCTTAAGTCTTGAAAATTTTTTTCCATATTTTGGTGTAATTTTAGATTAACTATATATGAATTTATATCTACGAGGAATGGAAACACAGTTAAAACCACTAAATGTGCAGTCTGTAGTCTGCAGAATTGTCCAGAAACTAAATTATAGAGGACAGTCCATATTGCATTGAGTCCTCCAATATTTTGAAAATACTGGAAAGGCTGTGAGGATATAGAAAAAAACTGAAACTTAAAAAAATTTCAACCTAAATCTGTGAATGACATGAATAAACATTCCTGTGTGAGAATGGGAGGATAATACAAAGAAAGCACTCTCTCATTGGTACAATAACCAAGACACCGACGTGATTCTATCAAATAGAGTTGATTGAGTCATTATCTTTGACCAGCATCATGATCAATGTGTCTGTCAATCACATCTTAAACCTTCTGAATCTCAGTTTATGCTCCAGTCAATTCAACTTAATAGCACTTATCTGCCTGACAGATTAGTAACTTTGGCTTTACCAATTTAAATGTTAGGGACCACTTTGTGAAGTATCAAATAGTCTATACATGTTCATATCTGTACATGGCACTCCAATTACTCATTTGATTTAACCCATTCCCATTTAAATCAAAACTTGAAATGCCTTTCTGTGTATTAACAAGTTGTTCTGCAAGAAAAGAATTACCAAAACGCAGAGTTTTTATTTCCTCTCCTCGGTCTGTCTGCAAAGATATGGCAGTGAGTCATGCATAGAAAGCTTATTTATACTTGCATGTTGCACAAAGTTTCCCAAAATGTACTCATCTGCAAATGTTTTCCCCAGCTTTACAAACAATTATGTTGGCCAGAACAATGGTGCAGCTGTGTCCTAAAGCTCAGTCACCTGAAGAAGTAATAATGTTATAAATTGCCCAATGATGAATTTATTGACTGAAAATTAAGAAACTTAATCAAAAATATCTTTGTGTTTCAAGAGCAGTTGGAAAAGAGAAAATTTATATAAAATCCAGACAAAGGTCAGAGTTTTTACTTGCATTTATGAAACTCAATAATTTAAACTTAATATTAAAGGACTAGAGCAGATTATCCAAAATATGGCACAGGGTCAGCCTACCATCTCTGAAGTGAACTGTTAAACACCATATATATCTACAGCCAAGCATTTGTGAATAGAAGTTGCATCAAAGTAGCGAAATGCTGAGCATGTTTAATGAAGAAAATAATTGAAGGGCAAAAAATACATACTTAAGATGTGGAGTTTGTGCTATTTTCAATAGTAAAATGAATTTATAGAATTCCTCAAATACAAAATTAGGCAGATCAATAACATACCCAGAAATTATAAATAGAATGTGAGAGTCATCCATCTCCATGTCCTCTCTGTTATAAAGTGTCCGGGTCACCTTGTCTTCCTCCCCTATCTTCTTCCTCTATAAAAATTAAGGGGCTAGGCTAGATACTTCCTAACACATTTAAATCATTAAGATTATTATTCTGGGTATCACCAGAGTAAGGTAACAAATAATGACAATTCCATGAATAAGAAAACTATATTTTAAAAATTACGGAATAAAATAAATTGTTGTTCATTAAATATTTCGCTCAGCCGGGCTTGGTGACTCAGCCTGTAATCCCACGCCTTGGGAGGCTGAGGTGAGTGGATTGCCTGAGCCCGCGGGTTCGAGACCCACCTGGCCAACTTGGCGAGACCTCATCTCTACAATAAATCAAAAAATCAGCCAGGCATGGTAGCGCGTGCCTGTAATTCCGGCTACTCAGAGGGCTGAGGCGGAAGGATCGCCGGAGCCCAGCAGGTCGAGGCTGCGGTGGCCGGGAGCGGCCACTGCACCCCAGTCTGGGCAACAGAGTGAGACTCCAACTCAAAAAAAAAAATATTTTGCTCATATTTTACAATGAATGCAGTTACTTGCTAACATGCCTTCACAACAGAGAAAAAAACAAAAAATCTGATTTATTTTATGCTTGGCCTTAATTTTATTTATAATCTTTCAAATGAGAGAGAGGGTGACTCAAGGGAAGAGATAATCCAGAACATTGGTCCTTTTTAAACATCATTATTTTATATAAGTTCTGTGATGATAAGTATTTATTTGTAATCACTCCTTAGAAATAAATGTGTTACACAGACTATGAAAAACATGTGAAAAGACTGAACATCTCTTTAGAAAAGACCTTTTTGATGACCCATGTTTTTTAAACAGAACAATTTACTGCTACAAATACTACCCAAACTCATAGGGTTAAAAAAAAAAAAGGATTTCCATGCAATTTTTCAAATTGCTTCAGATAGCAATATTGCATCATTTGAAAGCAGTTGCTTTTCCAAAGTAGGTAAGGACAGAAATGTAGATTTGCTGTGAAAATACTCCTTACTATTTGTACTACTGAAAAATATACAAGGTATCCATTAATCTGCATTGAGTCAGGTTCTAGTGAAGGAACTTCCTAGGTGGTCTACATGCTTCTACTAACAGGTAAACTAACTCAGGAGTCAATTTTAGAGGGAGTGTTTAGAGAAAAATGTCTAGGTAATTGTTTCCAATAAAGGATCAAATTAATTCCTGAGAATGTGGTATATCTCCATCGTTATTCAAGTGAAGGTGAATTGTGGACCAGGTAGGAAATCCAAAAATAGGTAATCTATCACTCGGTTCTCTAATTTAATAATTCCGACATTTGTCCCATCATTTCTGTATCTACAATTGATCAACTAAAGCAAAATCTGCACATAAACATTGTTTCTGCCTTTAACCAATTCTCCAATCCTAGACCATTAATGGAGCTCACTTAAAATGACAAAAGGTCTTTTCCAACATAAGCAGACATATTAAATGAAGTTTTTTTTTCTTTCAGCAATGTAACCTCCATTTACAAAAGAGCATGCTATATTCAGGACACTGACCAACGGGTTATAATTAGCAAGTATTTTACTCATTTTCAATAAACCATTTAGAATTAACCAAACAAACCCAGGAAAAGTTAATGAAAAATAAAAATTGCATTTCTCCAAGTTTTGAATCTTACTGCCAAAAAAGATATTCATAGTTGAGAATAATGTACATAATATCACAGAATAATAAATCAGTATTTTTCTCCAGAATTCTAGCAGACACTAAATTAAAATTTAGAATCCTTTTATTCAAAACAAATGGTAGCAACCAGTTCCTTTTAGAAATGTTTATAATTGGCTTTCTTTTTGGACTCTTTAGTGATTGATTTGAGATTCATGGGTAGGTAAACAATGTGCTATTAGCAGACCTGTTCTACGTTCAGGCAGATACCAGCCACTGCACATTTCAAGGGATATGGCATCTTTAAAAGTTAACTGGAAATCTCATACACAAAAGAAACAACTAACTCTAAAACACTTTGCAGTAAGAGCGATGGTTTATGCAATAGGGTCTGCCAAGATTTATGAACGTTATTGATACACTAGGGTAATTTCTAGATATTCTCTGAGATATAACACGCTTATAATAAGTAGATAATCAACAAGTTGCTAAACAATAAAATTCATAATAAAACATAAATACTTTCTTGGTAAAGCACTATGATCATAATGATTAGATGATGAGTTAAATCAGGTCTCTACGATTTGATTTACACTGATTGGAATGCCCAGACTCACTACAGATTAATCCTCATCATAGCAATACATATAGACATAGTATCTCTGCAGCCTTTTATAGTTTATTTTATTTTTTCTTTAGAATAGTCTTAGGAAAAAAACAAACAAGGTATACAGGAAGAAGGAATGGGTAGAATTGAAATTGATAAGGCCTGAGTTTGAATCATAAACTTGCAGATCCTGATAGTTAACCTGTAAATAATGTTACCTTGCAGAATTTCTAAGGTCAATGGTGTTCAAAACATAGACTTTGCAATTGTTCACATTTTATGAACGAAGCAGGTTAAATTTAGAAAATTTAAGTGACTCGTGTAAGATGGCACAACTAAGTAGCAGGACCAGGACAAGAATTCAAAAGTCCTGGAATTCCACCTTCTGTGTTTACTTCAATTCTCATGAGCTTTCAGGCCCAAGCTGAAATATTACCTATGATCTGAAATCTTTGAGAACAACATAGTTACTCTCTAGGCCATAACAAACTCTCATGTCTCTTAACTCCCGTAGTACTCTCTGTATAAAAAAAGTCTTATTATTATAGACTTTTTATCATAGGCAGCATAAAGAGATTATCTTTTTTAAAAATATGTATTTTTTATTTTAAAGTTGTGGGGTACAGTTAAGGGTTATATACAAATATTCATTGTGCAGGTACCCCTGTTGATGAGGTGTGCCCCCCTTTCCCCAGACAGATATTGACTACCGTTAATCCCACCTCCCTTCCCCTCCCTGCCCCCCCCCCATAGTTTCCCACCACTGTCAATCCTTTTCTTATAGTATTATGGTAGATGTTCAAGGTCCACTTATAAGTGAGAACATGTGATGCTCAGATCTTTGTTTCTGTGAGAGATCACTCAGTATTATAAACTCTAATACCATCCAGGTTGCTGCGAAATTCATGATTTTGTTCTTTTTTATGGCTGCGTAACATTCTATTGTATATATGTACCACATTTTTTAAATCCAGTCCTCTTTTGATGGACAGCATGGTTGGTTCCATGATAAGAGATTATCTTAACCTGAATGTACAGAACGTTCCTCAAAGACAAACAGGGATG
>CAUYQG010232461.1:0-17181 GCA_963574415.1 Tarsius wallacei | reverse complement strand
TGCTTTTCTTAGGTAGAATGAAGGGCTTTTTCTCTGAGCCCACAGAGCAGTATAGCTATATTATATTGCAAAGGTTTATGTTTATCTCTATCCATTATTGAATTGTAACATCCCTAAAGACAGAGTCTTTTTAAAAATATGTTTACTTATATCCTATGAGAGGCATTATAGAAACTTGAAGTGAGGCTTTCCTATTAAAAATGATTGGGAAATTATATTTTCTTTCTTTTTTTTTTTTTTTTTTTTATTTGGAGTCACACTATTTATGTAACCCAGAATGGAGTGCAGGGGCCGCTCCCGGCCACCACAGCCTCGACCTGCTAGGCTCCGGTGATCCTTCTGCCTCAGCCTTCCAAGTAGCTGGAACTACAGGCGCGCGCTACCACGCCCGGCTGGTTTTTGATTTGTTGTGGCGATGAGGTCTTGCCAAGTTGTCCGGGCGGGTCTCGAACCCGCAGGCTCAGGCAATTCACTCACCTCAGCCTCCCAAAGTGCGGGATTACAGGCTGAGCCACTGAGCCCAGCTGGAAATTATATTTTCTACTTTTGAACTTCAATCCATCTTCCTCTTAAGCTTTAGCATCTTCACATAGTGTTTCTTCAGCAACCTTGATCTTAGTCTCCCTTATAGTCTTTCATTACGGACCATATCACTTGTCCACATAGTTTTGACTGTGTCCACTTAGACTCATCTTTTCCTGGAGACATAGCCTTCTCCTCCTGTTATTGCCCACTGAGGATCTCACAAATATATGTTACAGTCTAGCTAGTGTTCCCCGGGGTAGGCAAGGGCTGTGGATGGGAGGAACATATTAAACATTCTTAACATTGACTGTTACTCTTTTCACATACGATTTCTCACACTATGAGGGGTAGGGGGCATACCAGACCCACTGCTTCTTCAAAATACTCGGTAATTTTAAGGCTTAACATTGACCTTAGTGTGTTATTTGATTTTCCATGTTTGCAGCAATTCTTAGCCAGACCTTTATAATTGTGTATATGTGTGTTCCTACGTGCTGTTTTTACTAAGCAGGGCAGCAATGTCAAAAAATTATGGAACATTATTCAATTTTTATTGAATAGCCAGTGTCAGTTCTGTGGCAAGGCTTATTGTAACTGTCAGTATTATCATAATAATCAAATAAAAGAAGTGAGGTCTCCGTTTCAACTAAACAACTTGACATTTTGCACGTCTGTCTCTTTAACGTCACTTTAAAGAAGATGATTCAGCTTGCTCTTGTTCCAAACAAATGGCTTTAAATCTGCCTGGAACCATAAGAGAGTGGTGGAAGTAAGATGCTAAAGTCAGAAGAACAGGAGTCCTGGTGCTGGCAGAGGAAAGTTCATTCTTTGTGCCATATAACAATTGTCTGACTTTCTCTGGGCTTCCATGTTCTCATTTTTATAACATGGACTCATTTAGCTCAGCAAGTCTTATTTCTGTTGGGAGCTCCTAGAGGGTAAATTTCATTAACTTTTTGCTCTAGCACTGATTTGCATGGAGTTCATTATATTTGCTTCTCCTAGATTTGTTGCTAAAATTTCAGTGTCACTACTGTAGAAAATTCTAGAACCCACAATTCTCAGATACAATAACAAAGTTAAGCTATGAGCAGGGAAGTTTATGAGGTCTGACAATTAAGTTTGTGAATGTGTCCTAGAAAAAGTGTAACTTACCTCGTTGCTGAATATAACTATGGTCACCTTCTAAGTACTCCTCTTGGGAAGTTATGCTCTGATGCCAGTTGTCTAGTCCACCTGTAAAGCCAATTTTTCTGGAATGACCATGAGAACTGTTGGCATATTATCCTTGATGTCCTAAATGCTATCAAAATGTCTACCTTTCAATATTTCCTTTATCTTCAGGTTAGAAAAAAAAATCATTGGAGGCCAGATCAGGTGAGTAGGGAGGGTGTTCCAATACAGGTATTTGTTTCCCGGCTAAGAACTCCCTCACAGACAGTGCTGCAAGAGCTGGTGCATCGTCGTGATGCAAGAGCTCCTTTGGGATGATTTTTGCACACACCTTTCTCGTTCCAAGATTTTCAGTTAAGATTTTTCTAACTCTTTCTCTATCTGTGTTTATTTAGTCTGCTATGCTTCTCACAGTCAGCTGATGATTTTGACACACAATTCAATGAATTTTTGCAATGTTTTCATCAGATCTATTTGTTACTGGACATCCTGACCTCCCTTCATCAGTAACACGTTCTCTCCTCTCAGAAAGATGTTTAGTCCATTTGTGGACTGCCATTTTCTTCATGGCATAAATTTGAACTAACATATTTCCAACTTCACTTCCACTCTTGCCAGGTTTAACAAGAAATTTAATGTTTGTTCATTGCTCTAATTCAAGCTCCAATATACTTGCAACATCACACAAAAACATGCAACAACAATAATGAATGCCACTCAGCAAGACACTACCATACCAACACAAACACAGCTGTGAGACACTGATATACCAAGGTCAGAAACCTTACCAAGTTGTTTGCACATTGCTTCTAATGTAAGCACATGGTGGCAAATTTGTAAACTTAATTGTCAGACCTTGTATTTGATAGAATAGCAGAGGACTTGATGCCCTGTCTACCATTCCTGACAGACTCCATGTCTGAAAAACTGGGACAACATTGCCTTCTGCTTTGTGTAATGAGGAGACAGCTGTTTCATTTTGTTTAACTGCATAGTCTCTTATGACAGACAACCTCCATTCAAAGTTCCTCTCCACTACTTATGAGAAAGGTCTTCTTGACTTTAGCTTCTTTATTTCTAAAACAAATGAACAATCATAGTGCCAACAGAGAAAAACTATCGAGTGAATCAATGGTGCCTTAAACCAGGGGTCTCCAAGTCCCATGACCTGTTAGGAACCAGAAACACAGTGGCAGGCAAAAGCTGCTCTGCTTTCTGTCCAATCAGTGGCGACATTCGAGTCTCATAGGAACGTGAACTCTGTCGTGAACGGCACATGCGAGGGAATCTCCTTATGAGAATCTAATGCTTGATAATCCTCTCACCTCTGTCCATGGAAAAATTGTCTTCCATGTAACTGGTTCCTTATGCCAAAAAGGTTGGGGATCACTGCCTTAAATAAGGCTTAATGGCCTTGATCAAAGTCCTGAGTTCGTGGAATAATAACATGAATATCCAATATTAGCATAGTCCTTTAAATTTTGAACATTTCAGTTTAACATTTTATATATTTAAATATATGTAGGTATGTATACATGTATGTGTGTGTGTGTGTGTGTGTGTGTGTGTGTGTGTGTGGAGAGAGTGAGAGAGAGAACTTTTAATATTCACCGAGTTAGTAAATATGAAGTATGAATGAAACCACAGATTCTGTACCTGAGAAACTTAATTCTAGTGAGAGAATTACTGCACCAGAAATTTCATGCTGAAAAGTAAATAATGGTTCAGACATACTGGAGATGTTCCAATGGAGAGAGCCAGGATTGGATGGTAGAGTGAGAAGGGCCATATGTATACAGAGAGCTAGAGCTTTTGGTTCTGTAGGTAGTAAAAAAAAAATGTTTTATTTGTAAAGATGACAAAATAACTTTTTGTTTATTTTTATGGCATTGTTTTAAGTATTCATTATTCTCTCTTTCTATAAATATTTATGCAACACTCACAAAATACCAGGCATTGTGCTAGGTTTGCAATATTTACAAATTACTTAGAGTAATTTAGCTTATATTTGGGATACCAGAGAGAATACAAATGAATAGACAGATAGATACATATTGTCATAAGAACTTTGAAATAAACTAATTAAGACAAAAGGCTGTTGTATACCCAGGACGGGAGTCAAGTTAAGTCCTAACTAGAGTGTTCAGGATTAGCCTTACTGGGAGGTTTGGTTTATGCTGAGCTCTAAATATAAGAAGACTTCAGAAGAAGCTGGAAGGCAGGGGTCGAGATGTTTGGAATATACTATATGGAAAACTTACTTGGGTAAGAAGCAGTGTGGTGTGGCATACCTGTAATCAGTTTCTGCTATAGTCTGGATTTTATTTCTGCTGATCTTTGAATATTGCTCCTTGGGCATTTACTCTCATAAAACCTTTATTTTCTTACCTATAAGATGAAGCTGCTGCTGCTTACTCACAGGTATTTTTGACAAATAAATATAAATGACTTGTTTTAAGGCCTGCGTCTTAGTGAGTTTAGGCTACTATGGCAAAAGTATCATAGATTGGGTGAATTAAACAACAAAAATATATTTCTTACAGTTCCGAGGGTCAGAAGGTCAATATCAAGATGCCAATCAATCAGGTCCTAGTGAGGGCTCTCTCTGAATTGCAGATGGTTGCCTTTTTGCGTGTACTCATGTGGCAGAGAGAGAGCTCTAGCTCTGGTTTCTTCATCTTCTTATAAGGACACTAATCTAATCCATAAACCATCTAAACCTAATTACCTCCAAAAGACCCCACTTTAAACATCATTACATTGGGGCTAGGACTTCAATATATTAATTTAGTAGGAAACACAGATATTTGGTCCATAGTGGCCTGACATAGTGAGTTATAAGTATAAAATATCAGTCAGCTCACATAAAACCTCTACTAAAAAATCTTTGATGGTTCCCCATTTTTCTCAGAGTTAATGCCATAGTCCTTAACATGCTATACCCAGCGTGGCCACTGTGGCCACTAGCAAATTCTAAATCACTTTAAGCCTTTGTCCTGGGTCTTCCCTCTAAACAGAAGTGGTCTTTTGCAGACTCTGATGGCCAAAATGCCTCTCTGTCCACTTCAAGTCTTTGCTCAAGCCCATCCTTTCAATTAGACTTACATGGCCATTCTAATTATGTAGTAAGCTACTCTACAACCTGCCCTTTGATATCTCTGGCCCTAGCCACATAGCATAGCACTTATTCATGCTAACATGGTTCTTAACCTCACATATGTCATACTTATTGATAATTATTTGTCCACCTCCATTACTGGAATGTAAGTCTGAAAGAAAAAAAGTTCCGTATCTGCTTGGCTCACTGATATTTCTTGAGCTGGTAGAACAATGCCTGTTGGGATTTATCTACTGACTAGATAAATGTCTGAGTGAATGGATGGCACATTGCTGCTAAAGTAGCTGTTGTTGAAAGGTGATTGTACTGGATTCTAGTCCAGGCAATATTTGAAGGAGACTGGTGAAAATATAGGTATTATCTAGGAGCCCAGAGCAGATATTTCCAAAATAATAATACTAATTTAATTATTTTGGAAATTAAGGATTTTCTTCCTATTCACCTGTCTTGAGCCCCTTCGTCTACAGTAACTATTGTAATTCCAAATATAAACTATACATTTAAAATAATCAATTCAATTTGATATATTGAACTAGGCTTATGAGAAGATGAAGTATAGTTGTCTAATTAGAGAATTAATGTTGGAGGTAAATATTGCAGGAACGACCCCCATTAGTCCCTGACTGACTATGGTATTTCATTATGCATTAATTACTCTGGGTGATTTGTGGTTGGAGACAGATCTCATGCATCATGGAAGATTTTCCATTATACTAAGAGCTTTTGTGCAGCGGGAGACAATAGTTGAGCGAGGTGAAGGTTTTCTACAACTGAAATAGGATTAGGGACTCATCTTTAGAGGAAGGTGGTATATATTGTGGAGAAAGTAGATTTTCTATTGGCATGCCAATATAAATAAAAGAAAGTAGCCTGACCCTGAAGTGGAAGAAAGCCAAAAGCAGGAGAATGTGCCTTTGGGATAAAGAAAGACAATGGTAAAGTATTAGGGTAGACCCTGGGTCTTCATGAGTGAGGGACTGGCTTTGAATATTGACTAGGTTACATGTGTGGACAGGGGTATAGGATTCGATCTCTCTGAGTCTCAGCTATCCAATCCAGACATTTTTGAGAGGTTCAGATGACATAGCATGTGCAGTATGCATTTGTCAAAACAAATGTTAGGGTTTACTCTCCATTAGCAAAATGAGAAAATCCAACAATATATCTTTTTAAACAATATTTTTAAAATTTATTTTAAAGACGTGGGGAACAATTCAGGATTAGGAATACAAGTGATCATCGTACAGGTAAAGTCTGGGCCTTCCTTTGTTCTCCCCTTTGCCTGGTTTGAGATCAAGTATCCTTATTGATGTTGTGTCCTATCCCCATTCTGGCAGTTTCCCACTACTGCCAATCCCTTTCTTATAGTATTATGGTAAATGTTAAGGGTCTGCTTATGAGTGAGGACATATGGTACTCAATTATTTGTTTCTGTGATAGATCACAGAGTATTGTAGACTCTCAATCCACCTAAGTTGCAGCAAAGTCCATAATTTTGTCCTTCTTTATGGCTGTGTAATATTTCATTGTATAAATGTACCACTTTGTTTTTATCCAGTCCAGTTTCATTGGGTAGTTTGGTTGGGTCCATGTTTTTGCTATTGTAAATAGTGCTGCAATAAACATGCGTGTTCAAGTATCTTTTTTGTAGAGTGATTTAAGTTCTCCTGGGTATATTCCCAGAAGGGGGATTGCTGGATCGTATGGAAGGTCAATTTCTAGTTCTTTAACAGTTATTTATTAAGATACTATGCTTTGTAAAACATTCTCATTTCCTTTATCTCATACATTTTTTGTAACTCATGAGGAATTTAGTATTGTCCCCATTTTCCAGAGTACAAAATTGAGGTACAGAGAGGTATAGATAGGGACATGTCCAAAATTACTAAGCACAGATAGTTTGTTGGTAAAACCAGCTTTATGCCTGTAATTCCAGCACTTTGGGAGGCTGAGGCAAAAGGATTGCCTGAGCCTGGGGGTTCAAGAGCAGCCTGGGCAACTTGGTGAGACCTCGTCTCTACAATAAATAAAAAAATTAGCCAGACATGGTGGTGCATGTCTGTAGTTCCAGCTACTTGGAAGACTGAGGCAGAAGGATCACCTGAGTCCAGCAGATCAAGGCTGTGGTAGCCGTGAGTGTGCCACTGCACTTCAGCTCTGGCGGCACAGTGAGACTCTGACTTAAAAAACAACTTTACAAGCTACCTATAGTAAGCAATCAGAAAAATTTAGCTACTATTTGTATTACTATGAGCAGGAAAAATAATATCTACCAATGAAGATATCAGTTCCATAAATCAGTAATCACCCTTTGTACCAATAGTAACTATAACAGGCAACACCCAAACCCAGACACGCAAACACAGAGGAAGAAAAAGAAACAAAACCCTCTGAATTGAGATGACTTTAGTACACATACATTCTAATCATTTAGGGTAGGGCTAAGAGCTGCTTCTGTTTTCCTTATAATTGAGGTGGAAAGAAGTTTAAGGAAAAATGGAATTTCAAGAGCGTTAAGAATTAAAATAGAAAACTGGATAAACTCAGCTGGATTGAATGAGAGACAATTTTCCAAATCCGAAATATGCTTTTGTTAATTAGTGATTCAACTTTTTTCGACTTTTTCAGGACTTGGATTGAGGAAACATCATGTGATTTTGTAAATTTCAAATCTTGAGCGTGAAAGACTTAAAATACACTATTAATTCTTGCTTATTGGGGTACAGAGAAGGTACAGAACGGGTACAAAGGTTTTGAAAACCAATTTGGCAAAAACCCATGCTATCCAATAAAACTAATTTCTCAGATAATTATTTATAATAGCAAGCCAATGAAACTTCTCATAGCAATCTTAAACAGTGCATTTGGTTGACATTTACTTTTTATCAAATTTAAAAACACACAAAATGTATATTTCAAAACAGGATATTCTGATGATATTTAAAAAATGCATAAAGTGTTTCTAATGGCTTTACAAAATGTATTTTAATACCAACTTGGAATAAAATGAGATTATTACATGGGTTATATAAATCTCAACTATTTAAAACTATTCATAAGGGGAAAAAATAACTGGCGGTGGCTCACCAGGACAGCTGATTGTGGAAGACAGTTATTTTATTATTTTATTTTAAATTCTATGAGAAACATGTAAGCTGTTTACAACTAGAAGAGAGAATATTATTTTAAAATAAGGCATGTCTAGAGGATGGAAAATAGAAGGACTGCATTTTTTTTTCTCATGGAGTCAAAAGTAATTTCAGTTTCACTGGTTTAGTGCTTTGTGATCTAATGTTACCAACCCCAAGCCATGTCACTGAGGTTATAACACTTAGTTACATTATGGCAGCAAAGTCTCCGTGTCCCTCTGACTTCTCCATGAAAAAAGAAGCAAGCTGTTCACATCTGTCTTATCTTTTAATAATTGTATTTTAAATTATAGTTATTTGTCAAAAACTCTGAAACTTGTAGCTGTGGATCTATAAGTTCCATGACCTGTCTCTTCTGGAAAGGGCTGATGTAATTAGAAAGGTTCCATTATCAATCATTCAACTAATGGCCTCTCTCTCTCTCTCTCTCTCTCTCTCTCTCTCTTTCTCTCTCTCTCTAACTCTGCTCTGGCTCTCTGGCTCTGTCATCAATTACTCTGAACATTTTAGACAAAAGATAAGACCAATTCTACCTCCTCTTGGCTACAATGTTGTCATTGCTGCTAATGGAATTTTAAATCTTCCCTTAGAAGGAAGTTTCCTAGGGAGACTTCTTTGCAACTGCCAATTAAGGGAGGCTAATTCTTGCACTCTCCATAGAATTAGCAATAGATTGTAACAAATGTGGCCAAAGGTAGCCCATTTGGAACAAAGCAATTTTCTCTGACATTTGATAGACTCTGAAGTTGGTTTTTATTCCTCAGATCTGGAGGACTACTAGGTTTGGAAATGTTACTTACATGTTAAAGCTGTCTGTAAGGGAGCTGTCCCCTTATGTCCTGACAGTAGCAGATGCATTCTGTAGGAAATGAAGAGATCAGCAAGAGTTGGATTTTTTTTCTTTTTACCATATTTCTGCTTATTTTTCTTACAGGTAAAAATGACATTTTGAAAGGGTTTTTTATCTCTGCTTTCTGGCTTCTTTGCCTGACTTCAAAGGAGCTTCTTATCCCAGGCGTTACTATATAGGAAAAGAATTTCAGGGCTGATTCACCCATCTTTCTATCTGGAAATCCACAATTAGATAGATTCTCACTGAACTCTTTCCATCTTTCCTACTCATTGACAAACCTGATTTTACTTTTTTAGGTGGTGATAGACTATGTAAGGACTGAGATGGAGTCAATATAGACAAAGACCTGCCATTTTAGCATTGCTTAGCTTTGTCATATTTTTCTAGCAGTTCACTTTGGTTTACCCTCTAATCAAGGACGGAACGAGTTTCTCAGAGGTAGCTATTGATACTTGCCATACAACCTCCATCCCAGCTTGTTTTGTATTAATTAGCTTTTATTCCAAGTATTTGCCTCCAGCATAAGAAACCAAGTTAACCTAATCATCCCTTTGTGATCTTTGTGACAGATCCCATCACCAAGGCAGCAGTAATCTGACTAACCCACCCATCTGCCTACTGTCCATCACCTGATGTCAGTAGCTTTGTCTACCTGTCCCTTTCATGATAATGTGGAACAAACCACCACTCAGTCACCTTGGCAATCTGCTCACTATCCAAGGGAAGATTTGAAGGCATTCAACCTCAAGCAGCCGTTGTCATTGTATTGCTAAATGGTGTGGACTTTGAGCTATGCCTTCCATTGTTTTCCTAAGCTTTGCCCCCTTGCCTACCTTGGAGAGATGAATCTCTCTGTCTATGAGGGGCATTAGATTGCAGACATTCCCCTACCCCAAATGGTCTGACCTAACAGACTATATATGTGTTTTTGTTCTAAACTATTCCTTAAGGATATTTGTGGTCCAGAAAAAGAAGTCTTATTTTTCTTTGATGAGATGATGATAATTTATCTTAAAACATTTAGATCCATGGAAACTCATTCACTCTATTTGTTTTAAATCAAATTAAATCTGAGCCCCTACTGACCAAGTCAGTGGCTAATTCAACCTGTCATATTATGAGGACTCCATGTCTTTCTTGGGAACTGAGGCTATACCTCCAGAATAGGAAAGAAATGCAGTTGTTGGTTGCTGGTGGGCACCATCCTTTCCTGTGCTCCTTTCACCACAATACACTGTAATGAAGACTTTGGGTATCATAGTACCAGTACATAGTCTCTCAGTAAAGCTCTCAGAGGCTTCTGGTCTTTGTGTTAAGTCTTCGCAGATATCCTGGAGCCTTCTTGTGACTAAGGGGCAACAGACATGTGAATCACAGAGCTCTACAGTTTCTAAACCTCTAACCTGCTTTTATCTTCCCAGTTCTGCAAACCTCTTGTCTTCCTCCTAGGACAGGACTCCTCAACAAAGTTTTCTCCTTCAACCTTTATAAACTGTCACCACCCAAATATATTCAAATATACCCTGATGTGATAATATGCTTGTTGTTAAGGACACTTGGGATGAAAGCTTTATTCAGAGAGATGATCTCATATTTAACTTTTCACACCATCTGAATTAGGTAAAGAAATGCACATTTGACAGACAAGAAAAATGAGAGTCAGAGAATTGAAGTGACTTGAAAAATAGTATAGAGTTCTTCTTCTGGAATTGGTAATGGGACCCAAGCAGGTCAGTGTGCATCTGCAATCTTAACCATCAACCTGACTCTCACTCCAGGATTGTGGTCAATTTATGTGACCGAATTACACCTACCTTTTGTTGGTTTATTTCCTTCTGCTCTTGACCTTTTAAGTTAGTACTCCTCAACTTAGAATTCCCTCCTGTGTCTTTCCCTTCTCATCGTTCACTCTCAGACTACATATCATAAATATCAGCTAACCAAAGATATCTCAGATTGTTATAGAATTTTGTTACTTTTTACCCTTCATTTCCTATATTATACCAATCACATTATGGAAATAATTCTAATGCAATATCTGTTGGTCTGTCTTCCTTCAGCCCTCTTTAGAAATTTATGAAAGTAAGACTCTTGTCTATGTTCTTTTTTTTTTCTTTGCACCTAGCTCTGTTTCTGACAAATAGTAGGCGCTCAATGAATATTTATTATTTTATGTCTTTAATAATGAATATATAGGGCTCATTTTGTGCCAGGTAGCAGTGCAGTGTTTTATAGATATTTACCAATTTAATTATAATTTTAAAAACCTAGAAGGTTGATAAAACTACCCTTTTGTAAAGGAACCTGGGCAGGATAGAGTTGTATAACTTGCTCAGTTTGTTCAGCTAATAAGCCACAGGGGTGAAATTTAAACCCAGAGAGGATGACTCCAGAGTTAGTGCTCTGGGCCATTTAAGCTATGCTGCAATCTGAAATATTTTGGGATAAATGAAAAATAAAATACATGAATGAATAGATTATGACTCCTAGGCCATAGTATAAAGTATGAGAACAACCTCACCGTAAACTTAATCATCACTCACTGAATACCTAGAACCTGCTAGGCATAGCTGGGCACTATGATAGATCATTTGCAAAAAAAAAGTCATGGTTATTCCCTTCTTGTATTCAACTGTATTTTCAATCTTTGTAGCTCTTTCCATTAAGGGATAGGATTTATTTCTCTACTCTCTGAGTAAAGACTGGGCATAATTTGCTTTGGTCAATAGAATAGATGGTAGAAATGTCATAGGAATTCCCAGCATCGCCTTACTGTCAAGAGATAAACCAAAGTTCTGCAGGTTAAGTTTAAAGGCTATGTTTCAACAAGATCTTCTGACTTAATTACTAACATATGGTATAGACAACACAAAAATTGGCTAGAATTTGACTGAAGTTTAAAGGTATGTATTCTCAATAGTTTCTAACTTCTGTACCATTTCAGCATTATAGATCTGATGGAAAACAAAGGAAACAAAACAAAATTGTCTTGTCCTTATACTCTTGCATTCAACATAATACTTCTGGGAGCAGAAATGTGGGATTTTTTTTTCCCCCTTATCAACCAAGCTATTCTCTAGCAGGCACCAACTGAGTATGCTACCATTCAATTCAATTTTGATAGCATATACCAGAAGCTAATTACAGATCCATGGGCTGAGGGCAATACCGCCTTCACTTCAGATGCCAATTGCAAGTAATGTGCTGTCACCATACTTTTGAACAACCAGTTACCAACCAGGGTTTCTACTGCCCCCTTCTGGGTTTGATTCATTTGCTAGGATGGTTCACAGAACTCAAGGAAACATTATGTTTACACACACACACAAACACACACACACACACACGTTTATGTATATAAACATTATAATATGTCACAGATAAATAGCCAAATAAAGAGGTACTTAAGGCAAGTTCTGGAAGAGCAGGAACTTTCTGTCCCTGTGAAGTTGGCGTGCATGGCCTTCCTGGCATGTAGATGCATTTATCAACTTGGAAACTAATTTCATTGTTCAAGAGACTTTACAGAGCTTGATCTCTATCCCCCAACCCCACATTTCCTGGAGATTGGGGAGAGAACAAAAATACCAACCTGCTCATACTCTAATCATTTGGTCTTTCTAGTGACCAGCCCCATCTGGAGACTCTTTAGATATCCAATGTAAGTTATCCCAATAATGTATATTCAGGTGTTTTCAAAAGGGCTGGTTATAGATAACAATAGATATTCCCATTTTTAGGGAAACTCCAAGAGGTTTAGGGACTTTATAAAAAACCAAATATTATAACAAAAATGATCCTATCACCCTTGTTATTAAGAAAATTGCAAGGGATTTGGAATTTCTATTTTAGGAACCAGAGATAAAGATCTATCAATCTATCAGTCTCCATTTATCTATAAATTTATATGTATGTGCTTGTATGAGAATATATCTATATCTATCAATCTATATCATCTATCTATAATATATATCTTATTGTATGTTAGGCATTCCTCAAATTTTAAACATGCAATGCAAAATGGGTTATAAAATAGCAAAACTTTCATAAAGGAAGAGAGATACTTCCTGGTGTGTGTGTGTGTGTGTGTGTGTGTGTGTGTGTGTGTGTGTAGCAATTTTCCTCAGTGGGCCCCTCAAATAAGACTCTTCAGGAAAATGGACAAAGAAGATTGTCTTAGGAGGAAGAAAACTAGGAGGTAGGGTAAGTTGTCTGACTGTAGAAGTTATTCCACAAACACCCTGGACTATGGGCTGGGTAATGGCACATAAGTCCTTCCCTTCCCCTCGCTAAACAAGAGACTTGTCCTGGTCTTCTTCTGCCACTATTCAAATGCTGTTGTGAATTCATTTAACATACATTCCCTCAGAGACTCTGAACCTTGATCTCAGTGCTGACTTTAGATTGTCTGCTATGAGGATAGATGAACCATGTTTTAGTTTAAACTTGAGTTGGTTGCATTATATTAGCAGGACAGTTAAGAAATTGTATAATTGGAAAAAAGGGTATGTTTTACAGTAGAGGACTTATGATGAACTATAGTAGAGGTTTCTGATGGTTTCTTGACAACATCTCTGTCTTCAATTTCTTCAAATGCTAATTCCTCTCTTCTATGGCCTCTATCTTTTTGGAATTTTCTGACTTCACTAAGAAAAGTTTTGGCCACATTATCCCACCTTTCTCTCCATGAGGGTGGGCAGGAATGTGATATAAACTGTCAAAAGAGAAAACCCTATTACTTTGTATCCTATCACCAGGGTTTGGGGATGAATGATAATCTTTTGCAGAGATTAGCATTTTTAATAAGAATACATCTCCTTTATGAGAGCAAACGCTAGATAATCCTTGAGGTTGCATGAACCATTTTTTTTTTTTTTTTACTCTACATGGAGAAACAGCTGCGAGGTGGTGACAAACAAATTGCCTAAATATCTGAAGGCATGTCTGCTGGAAGCTACTATTGTCTATAGACTGTATAGTTAGCTCAATGAATAACTTGGTTCTTCTGGCTATACATATGAGATGAACTTTAGTTTTAGATCTCTAAAAAAAACTCTAGATGAATGACAGACATTCATAAAAATAATATCTTACATTTACTGAATATTGGCTATGTATTAACATCCTTATATGAATCCAGTACTCAGAGCAATCATCTGAGGCAGAGACAATTACATTATTAAGTTATAGAAATCAGAAAATTGAGTCTCAGAGTGGCAAAAAACTTGGCTTAGCCTCAGAGATAGGAGATAGTGAAATAAAGATGTAAACACTGGCCATCTAGCTCTAAAAGTTACTGTGCACAATTAATACACTTTTGGAAGAATGCAATATGCTTCATGACTAGGCTGCATTATCATGATCCTGCCTTCTGCCTGCCAAAGCCAATGGTGTCATTCTAGGGCAAAGCAGGGGAAAAGGCACATTTTTTTTCCTGACCAGTATAGAGTATGACTTGATCTGAAGTCTAGTTGAGACACCCTAACCTTAGGAGTTAATCTCCATTTCTCCAAAATTCTAGCAGTTGGAATTAATTTTAATGTCTACTGCCATTCTGGCTACCTTTTTATTTCCCTCTGGCTATTCTTAGTTGGCAAGACTTCTGTGAAACTTTTTAGGCAGGTGCTGTGTTATTATGAATTGGACTTGTGAAAAACACAAGGGAGTGTGAAGATGGGAGTTATTTGGAGGTTATTAATTAACCAAATATTTCCTAAGCACCTATTATATACATACCAAATTAAAATGGAGAGAACAGTTAAAGATAAATATAGAATTAACATGATATACAGCTTTTTCTTTAGCGGTTATAAAGTCATTAGCAAAAGCAAACAAATGTATGTAAAAAAATGCTGATTATTCAGAGTGGCCTCCAGAGAAGACTCGTTTTGTCTATTTTTTTCCTTGTGCTTAGCTAATTTGTAGATATATGAGCTTCTATTCATAAATTACAGGAATCAAATAACTTTTTAAAATATATGAAATTAAAGATGAATGATCAAACTAGGATGTTACTAGACATCTTGATGGAGACTGTTTAAAATGCAGATTCCTGAACTTTGCCCCAGATCTCCTACGTCTAAAGTTTCTGAATTGGAGACTGTGAAATTGTATTTTTAAAATACAAACCCAGAAAAACTTCTGCCTCCAGGAAGATGGAACACAAAATACATGTACCTTTCTCTTATTTCTCCTACTGAGTACAGATAAAAACCCTGGCTCATACTGTGTGTGTGTGTGTATGTGTGTGTGTGTGTGTGTGTGTAAAGAATATAGAATATTCTGGAATGAAAAAGACAGACGAGGTAGAAAACTCAGGCTCTGAGGAGCAACAGTAATGAGGTCTCCTTTTTATTCTTTTTGCCTCGTGAATCTCAGATTTATTGATGAAGAAATTGGTAACCCAGAAATACCAACGGATGAAGACAAAGCCACAGAAAAATTATGCTCTTCTAGCCAAAGGACTAGGAAATGTGCAGCATTGCAGACAGAAGGCTTTTAGACAAAAACTGCTTTATTTCTGCTAAACATCACAGAATCATAGCTTCTCCCCTCCCCTGTTCCTCCCTGCCACCGCCCCCTCCCCCCACCCGGCCAGGTATACCCACAAAGGTATACCAGGTATACCAGCAAAGACCAAGTAGAAGCCTAGATTTCCCCCATTCCAGATTGTAATGAGATGCCTCCAAAACCCTACTGGAGTGGTTTTAGAGGAAGACAAGAGGAGACTAGGATAATGAGTCCCACTTTGTGGTATCAGTGGAGACTATGTGGGAGAGTCTGAACATCTGTCCTCATTGGTCAGTAACAAGACTGAATCCTCTCTTTCCCTATCAAGCTTCAACATAAGCCAGATAAAGCAGAGCAATTAAGAAAGATCCAGAGTCTTATAACTAACATAATATTTACAATATCCAAGTTGCAACTGAAAATCACTCATTATAATGAAGTCCAGAAATATCTCAAAGTAAATGGAAAAAAAAATCAATAGATGATCCAGTAAATTTAATAGTGGCTAAAAATAAAATTACTAAAAATATTAAAATAGCCCAAAGGAAAAAAGAAATAGAAAACAGATAATAATTTTAAAAAAACGAATAAACAGAAAAAAGCCAGATGTTAGCACTGACATATAAATGGCATTAGATATACAAGATCTAAGTACACCAACTAAAAACAGAATCTGAGAGTGAATTAAAACACATGATCTAACAAGATGTTGTCTCCAAAAAACTCGATTTAAATATGACAATATAGGCAGGCCAAAAATAAAAGAAAAACCAAGGAAATAAATATCATAAAAGTATTATATGAAAGAAAGCTATATGAGCCCTCCCAAAACAAACAAACAAACAAACAAAAAATCTCGGAATTGTCTTTTTGAGGGCAGGTCCCTTCTAGTACACTCAAAATTGATGCTTTGAATCAAATGGTCCACCAAAGTTTTTATACGTAAGTTTTGAGAAGTTTGCATCATAATTTGCAGAAGAAACATCTCGAGTTATGGCAAACAGGTGACTGGTTCTTCCTTCATGACAATGCACCTGGCCACACCCCACTGAGTGTTCAGCAGTTTTTGACCAAAGTCAGCATGCCTCCTGCCCTCCCCTATCCCCACATTCTTGCTCTGAGTACCTTTTTTGTTTGTTTCCCCAGATGAGAAAAGTCCTCAAAAGGAAATGATGTGCTAATGTGAAAGAGGTGAAACAAAAAAATGGCAGAAGCGCTAAAAGGCATCAAAACTGATGAGCTCAAGAACAGTTTTGAGCAGTGGAAAAGCATTTCAATAGGTGTGTTGCATCAAATGGAGAGAACTTTTAAGATGACTGACATTTAAACAAGTAAGAATAAATACGAATTTTTAAAAATAAATTTTAGACTTTTTGAGTCTTCCCTCATATTAATAAACTTGTTGTCAGAGCAAAACATGTCACCAGAGACTGAGAGAAATATTATATAATGATAGTATACAATGACAAGAAGGTCGAACAAACTAGGAATATACCAACCCTGAGAATGCACAAAAGCACATATATGAAACATATGAAACAAAATGAGATAAAACTGAAAGAAGAAATAAATTTATATTTTGTATTCAAATTTTATATTTATATTTCATATTTCAATTTTTATATTTATATTTAGAGTTTTTTTGGTTTTTTTTGAGTTGGAGTCTCACTGTTGCCCAGACTGGAGTGCAGTGGCCGCTCCCGGCCACCGCAGCCTCGACCTGCTGGGCTCCGGCGATCCTTCCACCTCAGCCTTCCGAGTAGCCGGAATTACAGGCGCGCGCTACCACGCCTGGCTGATTTTTTAAAATTTATTGTAGAGATGAGGTCTCACCAAGTTTCATTTTAACACCC
>CAUYQG010232453.1:0-16002 GCA_963574415.1 Tarsius wallacei | reverse complement strand
CTCACCATAAAAACATTGGTTTTATATATATATATATATATATATTTAAATATATATATATATATTTATATTTTTATTTTTTTTTTTTTTTTTTTTTTTTTTTTTTTTTTTGAGTTAAGGTCTCATTCTGTCACCCAGGCTGAGTCCTGGGCTCAGGTGATCCTTCCACCTCAGCCTCCTGAATAACTGAAACTACAGGCAGGCACACACCACCACATCCAGCTAATTTTTTTTTTTGTATAGAGATGAGGTCTTATTGTGTTGCCTAGGTTAGTGTCGAACTCTCTGGTTCAAGCAATCCTTCCGCCTCAGTCTCCCAAAGTGTGTGTTATAGCGTGTGACACTGCACCTGGCCTAAGACTGCTTTACTATTAATTTGTTTGACTAAGGCTGATCATTTCTCTACGTTTAATATTAGTTTCATCTTGTATAAACTGTGTTCACAATCTAAATAGCTTTTTAAAAAAATGTTTAAATTACCACTCAGAAGTTACTTTAATTCTATAAATTCTATAGTAAATTACATGCTTAGACAGTAGATAGTTTTGTTTTAATTAAAAATATGTATGTCCTGCCTGCACAATGGGATACCTTATAAACAGTACATAATTTAATGCTCAAAATCTAATTAGAGGTTCATAGTTGCTCTATACATGTTTATTTTACCTATGATTTACTTCCTACAGAGCCCTCAGAAATGCAATATATATTAAATACAGGGAAGATTAGCATGGCCCCTGAACAAGGAGGACAAGTAAATTGGTGAAGTGTTCCATATCTTTCTGGTGGCTTATTACATATTTGGGTGATCACAGCTAATAACAGTATACGGTGGCTCATGCCACCATTTTGGGAGGCTGAGGTGAGAGGACTGCCTGAGCCCACGAGTTCAAGACCTGCCTGGGTAACTTGGCAAGACCTCACCTCTACAATAAATCAAAAAATTAGCCGGGCGTGGTGGCATATGCCTATAGTTCCAGCTACTTGGAAGGCTGAGGTGGAAGGATCACCTGAGCCCAGCAGGTCAAGGCTGCAGTGGCCATGAGTGTGCCACTGCACTCCAGCCTGGGTGACAGAGTGAGACTCCAAAATAAAAAAATAACAGTATATTGTATATTTCAAGATGTATAAACCAAAAATAAAACCTTAAACTCCCTAACCAACTGATCAGATTTCCTCTTGGCCAAGGGAACCCCAGAGAATCCTGAAAAACTGAATTCCCGCCATAAAGGGAGGTTGGACACCCCTCCCTTTTGGAGTATAGGCACAACTGACCAGCATTAACAATAAATGAGAGATAAAGACTGGCAAAATGACTCTTTGTGGCAATAAGACACCAACTCCATGATGGATAGCAAGCCCTAAAGGAAATAAAAATATTTTACCCCAAAACATATTTATTTGGCATATACTAAAAAGGCCCTGCAAAGCCATCTCTGGGGGAAATCTACATCTGTGAAGAATCTCCTTCCCTTTCTTGGTCTTTCTGGTTCTAGGAGAGTTTTAACTTCACAGACTGACACCTTTTAAGACCCCAAAAAAGACATTTACCATCTATTTTCTCCCAAGTCTGCATAGAGTCCTAATCTACATAACAAGAATTTTGGCTTTCACAAACCCCTGTATTGAATCAAATATTTCTTTTTACTTCAACTCTTTATACAAAGCTTAATACTTTCAACCAACAGCCAGTCAGAAAAATCTTTGAATCCACCTATGCTCTGCAAGCCGGCCCCGCCCAGCAGTCCTGCCTTTCTGGGCCAAACCAATGTATACCTCACATACACGAATTTATGTCTCAGCCTGTGACTTCTGTCTCCCTAAAATTTATAAAGCGAAGCTGTACCTATCACCTTGGGTACACTTTTTCAAGACCTCTGTGAGACTGTTCCCCAGGCCATTGTCACTCATAATGGCTCAGAATAAACCTCTTTAAATATTTCAGTTTGGCTTTTTCATCAACAATTGCTAGAAAAAAGGAATGTTACCACCACAAAGAAATGACAAAGGATGCCGGCTCGGTGGCTCAGCCTGTAATCCTGTGCTTTGGAAGGCCAAGGTAAGTGAATTGCCTGAGCCCGCGGGTTCGAGACCCACTCGGGCAACTTGGCAAGACCTCATCTCTACAATAAATCAAAAAACTAGCCGGGCGTGATAGCGAGCACCTGTAGTTCCAGCTACTTGGAAGGCTGAGGCGGAAGGATCACCGGAGCCCAGCAGGTCGAGGCTGCGGTGGCCGGGAGTGGCCACTGCACTCCAGTCTGGGCGATGGCGTGAGACTCCAACTCAAAAAAAAAAAGAAAGAAATGACAAAGGTTTGAGGTGATGATGGTATTAACTACCTGATTGGATCATTGTACAATGTATGCATGTATAGAACCATACCCCATAAATATGTACAACTATTATGTGTCACGTATAAACAATGTTTAAAAAGTTAAATAAACAAAACACAAATTTAGACTTAACATTATAAAGCAAACTGTGTTTTTCCCATAGGAAAGGTGGTTCCGTCAACTGAATGGAAGTAACAAGGCTGGAACTGGCTAAAACACTGACTGCAGACAGCAAAACTGGTAAGGTCCCAACAGTGCCTCTCTGTGAGTAAGAACAAGCAAAGGCTCAAGTTGAAATGGCTTTACTTTCAACAACTCCTACTACTCTGCTTACATGACCATTATCGTAATTAAGACCCCCACCATAACAATCAAAATTCAAATTTTTACATTTATAACTCATCACTCAAAATTCATAGTGTTTGTAGTCTAAACACCAACCACCTCAAAACTAAGGATCACTGGGTAGTCAGTTGAGATTGACGGCCACACTAAAAATCTGGAGTTGTGCTTAACACAAATGTGTACTCTCCATTTTTTGTAAACTGTCTCTAGAAATAAAGAATGGCATTTTAAATCTACAGAAGTGAGGAATAAAAGAGTACAAGTTACCATCCAGGTTCAAACTATCATATTCAGCAAAGCACAGTTGTCAAGGACAAGGAAATGTACCTGAAGGAAGCACAGACCTCTAGATCAATGCAATTACCAGTAATTTTTGTTAAATGTGACATGCTGATTAATGATGTGAGAAAACCTGATAGAATGGATATATCAGCAAATCCAGGCAATTCATAAAACTGAACCAAAGCAACACTTTTCTCAGATGCACTATCTATAGTCTACAAAATGCTTAAAAATTGGATAGGAAGCTACCAAAGAAATAACTTTTTAGCTGAAAAACATGGTGTGAGAGGTTTAGGAAGAAAACTGGCACTGAAACTCAGTAGGAAGTGTTTTCATACCACTATAGATATACTGAAGAATTTTCCAGTAATGTTACCTGGAAGTTAAGAAGGAATTACTATGCGAGATCACCATCAACAAAACAGAATTTTTCATAAAGTGAATGTATCACTTAATACAGTACCAAGAAAGAAAGCGCTAACACATGGGACAGGACATTGGCTCAGCAACAAAGCACTTTCAAAGTGGAAAAGCAAGGAATCACTGAAGCAAAATGTTTCTCCTCTGGCATTCACCATTCAAAGTTTTAGAGCATCAACAAGAAAAATGATAACCAGATGAAAACAACTCTGAAAATAATCATAAGATCTTTGCAATAATGCAGACCTCCTATGGTTGCTAAAGCACAATCTACCAGGGAAAGAGTATCCTTTCAAGTTTAATTTTGCTCTTAGAAGAAGAGCTTTAGGCTGGGCATGGTGACTCCAGTCTGTAGTCCCAGCACTTTGGGAGGCGGAGGTGAGGGGATTGCCTGAGCCCACAGGTTTGAGAACAGTCTGGGCAACTTGGCGATACCTCATCTCTACAATAAATCAAAAAATTAGCCGGGCGTGGTGGCGCTTGCCTGTGGTTCCAGCTACTTGAAAGGCTGAGGCAGAAGGATCATCTGAGCCCAGCAGGTCAAGGTTGTGGTGGCTATGAGCGTGCCACTGCACTCTATCCTGGGTGACACAGTGAGACTCCTACTCAAAAAGAAAAAAAGAAGACAAAGAAGAGGAGCTTTAGAAGAGGCTTTAAGAAGTCTTTGTCAATCAATTCAGTCAATCTAGTTGCTGGAGAAAAATTCCTTAAAAAGCTGTATTAATTTTAAATATCATTACTAAAGAACAATATATTTACAGTAAATATCTGATGTTTGTTCCTAGTAAATGTCTAAAATATTTTTCCAATTTTCTTTTCAAGATCATTTTCAAGATTAAGTATGACATAAAATGAAAAATTTCCTAGAGGGATCCCAATTAGAAATAATGCATTTACAGGCACTAATGATCTCACTTAAAACTGCTACCCAGGAACCAGTTAAAAGTAAGGTTTAAGGTCTTCCCTAAATAGAACCCAGGTAATCTTCACTCCCCAGAAATGTGGTCTTCAAAAAAGCAGCAAGGCACAGTGACTAAGACCACAGGGTGACAAGCTGATGGGTGGATTATAATGGATAGATCAACTCCGAACTCCCCCGAATCAACCTTAACAAGGAGCTCATCGGATATGTGACGGTTCCTGATGTGATATATTGGGAAGCATGGGACCCCACCTATAGAGTATTGGTGGAAAATTTTTTAAGCCTAAATCTGAAAAAGCATCTAGATCTAGCCACAAGAAGGAAAATATAGGAGACAGAGGAACATGTTAAACATCACCACAAAGGGGAAGTCAGAAAAATCCAGAACATGGGAAATTCCACTAGATATCAAAACCTGGACAAATAAATTGCAAAAGCAGAGAGGAAAAAGGACAACCTACAGAAAAAAGTAAAAAGACCTAAAACAAAAGGTAGTATTTGGTCTTGTTCAAGCAAATGAGCTATAAAAAAAAAAACTGAAACAATTAGGGAAACTTAAACTCTGGATATTTGACATTAATTATTTTTCTAGTGTGATAATGGTAACGTGGGTATGTTCTTAAGAGTCTAACTTTTAAAGACACAAGTGAAACATCAGCCGGGCATGGTGGCTCACAACTGTAGATCCCAGCACTTTGGGAGGCCGAGGTGAGAGGACGGCCTGAGCCTAAGGGTTCGAGACAACCTGGGCCACTTGGCGAGATCTCATCTCTACATCAAAAAATTAGCTGGGCATGGTGGTGTGCGCCTGTAGTTCCAGCTACTTGGAAGGATTGCCTGAGCCCAGCAGGTCGAGGCTGTGGTGGCCGTGAGCATGCTACTGTACTCCACCATGGGCGACAGTGAGACTCCTACTCAAAAACAAACAAATAACAACAACAAAAAATCCATTCATACAATCTGCTATTTGCTTCAAAATAATCTGGTAGGAGGCTGGCTACGGGGGAACAGATCAAACAAAGTGCCCATTATGTGATAATCTTCGGGTCTGGAGATGTATACACAGGTTCCTAAACATTGCTCTCTTTCCTTCTGTATTTAAAATTTTTTAAATTTAAAATTTTCCAAAATAGAAAATGCTCATAATAGAATATTCTTTTTAAGCAGTGATGCAAATAAAAGGCTTAGTGGGACATGAAGCAGATCTGGGTACCAAAGACAGAGACAAAGAAAGGCCAGTGCTACTGGAGGCCAGGGAAGGTCTCTCAAATATCCTAGCACGCTTTTCAACCTTTTTTCTACTTCCATGCACTTTAGTGATTAAAAGGGACAGAAGGTTGCCATGAAGAATCAAAATGTGTTTTCAAAATACATTAACACAAAGCCAAATGATTCTAAAATTCTGTGTCTGCCCCACCACTAAACCTTCTCTCCAAAAGCATAGTTCTAACCACTCACCAATTATTGCCTCTTAAAATTTGGAAGCAAGAACCCTACCCTAAGAAACTCCTCATTAGTTGGCTAACTAAAATAAGGTACTCTTTAGCAGGGAAAAAAAATAATCAGCTTTAAAAGCAAATCCATTAAATACCCTACCAAAAAAAATGTAGGCCCAGATGGCTACACTGGTGAATTCTACCAAACAAACTCTTCCAGGAAGAAAAAGAAGGGAACATTTGCCATTTTATGGAGCTAGTATTATCAATACCAAAACCAGATAAAGATACTGCAACAATTTTTAATCAAAACTCAGTATTCAGAATGTATAAATAACTCTTACAACTATATTAGAACTATTGTTTCTTTTTTTTTGTTTTTGCTTGAGGGTCTCACTTTGTCACCCAGGCTGGAGTACAGTGGTGCCATCACAGCTCAACATAGCCTCAATGTCTTGGGCTCAGGCAATCCTTTCACCTCAACCTCCTAGTAGCTGGGACTACAAGTCTGCACTACCGCATCCAGTGCTTTTTTTTTTTTTTAATAGAGACAAGCTCTCGCTATGTTGCCTAGGCTGGTTTCGAACTCCTGGGCTCAAGCAACCCTCTCGCCTCAGTCTCCCAAAACGCTGGGATTACAGACACGGAAGCCACCACACCCAGCCACTACTGCATTTTTACATGAGTAAGAGATTTTTTTTTGAGTTGGAGTCTCACTCTGTCGCCCAGGCTGGAGTGCTGTGGCACACTCACTGCCACCCCAGTGTCAATCTGCTGGGCTCCGGCAATCCATCCACCTCAGCCAGGTAGTCGGAACTACAGGTGCGCACTACCACACCCTGCTAATTTTTTATTTATTGTAGAGACGAGGTCTCGCCAAGTTGCCCAGGAAATAATGCATTTACAGGCACTAATGATCTCACTTAAAACTGCTCAAACCCACGGGCTCAGGCAATCTACTCACCTCAGCCTCCCAAAGTGCTGGGATTACAGACTGAGCCACCGAGCCCAGCCTGAGCAAGAGATTTTGACAGCTCCAGGAAGATCTACCAAAGGTAAATAAGTCAGGAAAAGACACTCAACACCATGAGATGTTAGGGAAATACAAATCAATGCCATACTCACCAGACTAGCTAAAATTTACAAGACCACCAAAAGAGCTGGTGGAGAGTAACTGGCCATGACATACATGGAATGTGAAAGGATACAACCACTTCAAAAAACTTTTTTGGCAATATCTTATATAAAGTTAAATAAACAGCCATAACCAGCAATCACACTCCTAAGTACTTAAAGGAGAAATCAGAACATATGGCAACAAGACTTGACCACAAATGTTCAGAGCAGCTTTATTTTTAATAGCTAAAAACTGGAAACAACCCAAATGCTCATTTACTAAAAACTGAATAAATTGTGTTACATCCATACAATGAACTACTACTCAGCAAAGAAAAGAAATAACTGATATGTAAAAACACACAATGCTAAAAAGTATTACGCTAAGTAAATGCCACACACGTATACATACACACTGTATGATTCTATTTACATGAAAGTCTAGAGAAAGCAAATCTACAGTAACAGAAGGCAGATCAGTGGTTGCCATGAGCTGAGGGTATAGAAAGAAAATTGACTACCAAGGAAACTGTTTAAAGTAATGGAAATGTTCTATATCCTGATTGTGGTTACAAACTATATATATGCCAAAACTCATCAAACTGTACTCCAAAAATCAGTGAGGTTTATGTAAATTATATCTCAACAAGGCATATTTTAAAAAATCAGATCCTTTTCCCCCTTAGCATTTTCATTTATTAAACAAAAGAATGAAACAATACAACCAACTTATTCATCATTTTCTAGAACAAAAATATTCTAATTAGTTCCCTTCAAGAGTAATTGCCCATGAAGGTTACACCAATGTGATGAAAAACTGAGCTACCCACCAATTCTGACACTGCTCAAACTCAAAACATTCTTTCATGATCTGAATATAGAGCCTTGAACATAAGTTTTAATGTCCCCAATGATAACAAATTCATTCCTTCTGGATGAATTCCTATGAATACAGTAACTCATCATGCCAAGATATTTTGGTCAAAAAACAAAAAGTTATTATGAAGTTACTAACATCCATTGTTTTAAAGAACTCTAGAGATGACTGTCTAATATTGAGCACTTCCTAAGATCTATAAGTGTTTCAAGCATCAATAGAATATTCATCAACTCCCTAGAATACATACCATGTCAAGACACATGAGGACAATTAAGTTCTAGTACATATGCTTAAAAATTAGCCTCAGCCAGGCATGGTGGCTCAAATATTTAGCTGAGCGTGATGGTGTGCACCTATAGTCCCAGCTGCTCAGGAGGCTGAGGTGGGAGAATCAGTTAAGCCCAGGAGCCCTAGGCTGCGGTAAGCCATGATCACGCCATTGCACTCCAGTCTGCACAACAGAATGAAACCCCCACTCAAAAAAAAAAAAAATTAGCCGGGCTCGGTGGCTCAGCCTGTAATCCCAGCACTTTGGGAGGCTGAGGTGAGTGGATTGCCTGAGCCCACGGGTTCGAGACCCGCCTGGACAAGTTGGCGAGACCTCATCTCTACAATAAAATTTAAAAAATGAGCCGGGCGTGGTAGCGCATGCCTGTAGTTCCAGCTACTTGGAAGGCTAAGGCAGAAGGATCGCCAGAGCTCAGCAGGTGGGGGCTGTGGTGGCGTGCCACTGCACTCCAGTCTGGGTGACAGAGTGAGACTCCAACTCAAAAAAAAAAAAAAAATTTGTCTCAATACTTACATTAAATTTAACATATCATTCACAGAGGCTTTAAAGATTATGCAGCCCAATTCCTTTCCAAGATAAGGAAAACATGATTAGTGTGGGGAAGAACAGAGTCAGATCTTATTTAGTGTTATTTCCTCTACAGCAGTTCTTATCAAGCTTATCTTGAATACAAATCATCCGAGGATCTTGTTTTCTGTTTTGTTTTGAGCCACCCAGGCTGGAGTGCAGTGGCAAGACCTCCTGGGCTAAGGTGATCCTTATGCCTCAGCCTCCCAAGTAGCTGGGACTACAGGCGTGTGCCACCACCATGTCCGGCTTTTTTTGTAGAGATAAGGCTCGCTACGTTGCCCAAGCTGGTCTCAAACTCCTGGGCTCAAGTGATCCTCCCGACACCTCAGTCTCCCAAAGTGCTGAGATTTCAGGCATGAGCCACCACACCTGGCCCTGAGGATCTTAATAAAGTGCATATTCTGAGTCAATAAATCTGGAATGGAGCTTGAAACAGGGCCTTGCCAACTCCAAGACGATGCCAACATTGCTGGTACTCAGGAAATATGGAATAACAAGGGTCAAGATATTTCACAGATGCTTAGTATGTAAATGACATTCATTTAATATTATTTCATACAGTTTCTAATGATGTCAAAGCAAAGTTTTCGAGGGAGGAATAAAGTTTTCGAGCTAAACTATGCTCCATTCTTCTTCTCGGGAGACCTAATACTCTGATACAACTAACCATTCCAGCCTAGCTATTGAGGATTCTACATAAAGTTCAAAAAAACAAGGTACATAAACAATCCCCAATTGGAAAAAAAAGCTGTAGAAATTGTCTTAAAATGATATACAGCTAGGGGTGAAAACTACTGATCTAGAATGACCATCAGTGACCTGGGTGAGCTTTTATGGAAGTGCTGGGCCTCGACCCCAGACTGACACAGCCTGGGATAAGAACACTGACAAAGACACAAACTGGGACTTCAATAAGGGAAGAAGCAGCTATTAGTCAAAAAGACACTACAGGAACAGATTTTAACTTAACAATTTGATCCTATAAAACGTTAATAAGAATTTATAAAGTTAAATTTCTCTCATACAAAATTGGAACTACAATGCAAACTGCTAAAATAAAAACTTTAAAGACTCCAGAAAAGGACCTATTAACAAAGTCAGTTATCAGATACTTTCCCCATTAGCCCTGTCCCATTGGCCAACAACAAAAGACCATCCTAAAATATTCAGGCTTTAAAGAGTATATAAATGTTGTTCATCTCTTTCCTTCATTACTATCAAACCAGGAGACAAAGAGTTGTTTTTCCCATAAGATTCACATATTATTTTCCACTTGAAATCTACCCCGTTTCCATAGTAACTAGAGCTGATGTCACAGAATTTTTGCTGTTCCCACTTAAAGAACATTGAGATATAAGAATGTTTTTATGCATTTATTTAAATAGATGAAGCAAAATGTAAAATAGATCATAAATGTATAAACTCAAAGTATTTTCCCAAAGTATATCACCAAATATTAACCAGTTCTTAAACGTTATACTTAAATAAGTGTACTTTTTAAAAAATACTGAATTTAAACTATTTTAAATAAGGTTGCAGTTTATGAAGTCAACCTCTGTTATCACCTTAAGAGATGCTAGAATGATGGCTCAGGGAACTTTAAAAAACAAGACAGCAATTCAGAAACATTCTATTTAGGCTCTGTAAGTCCTCACACTACGGATCTTCGTCATTTTCTTTTACAAAGAAGTCTTGCAGAAAACCTCACCTCAAGTCAAGACATGAAAAGAGTCTTACATCTGCTCTTAGTACTTTTGGGGGGCAGGTAAAGGAGAGTATACTTTTGTTCCAGGTTTTTAAAGAATGAGAGTACACAGTAGTGAAACTTTTTTGGTTTAATATTTTTTAGGTAAGTCGTTTATGTCCTAGGAGTTACTGCACATATGTCCATGAAGAAAGAGACATCGTTCCTTGTTCACTGTTTGTAACTCCAAAAAAGAAATGTGGAGCAATTTAAATAACCACTGGTAAATAAAACATGAGATAAGTCAGAGAATTGAAAGTAATGCATAGAAGCTAAATATTTACATATGGATAAGCCTCAAAACCAATGCGGAATGAAAAACTAAATCAAGTCACAAAAGAATTCATAGTATGAGCCACTTACTATGTTTTAAGCACAGCAAAATACTTTATATTATTTATGATATAGATATGTGTTATAGAACTATTAAAAAACAGAAAACATATACACTACTTTCAGGATAGATGTGTATCTATGGAGAAAGGGGAGGAGAGAAGGATACTGGGAAAACTATTCAACTGTACAGTAACATTTTATTTAAGAATTCAAAATCAATATGGCAAATATTATGTATTAAATCAATGCAATGGGTACTTGGGTATCTATTATAACTTTCTCTGTCACTCTGGTAAACTTGAAATACATTACAATTTTTTTAATGAAACATTTTCAGTTTCCTCAAAATTTACTTCCACAGGGAAGAGAACTTTTGCTGAGTGACTCAATAAAATGATCTTCTCAACAACCCTGTGACTTAGCTTTATTATCCATTTCAGAGAGAGGAAATGTGTATATTCAAAGAAGTATTTTAAAAATTCTTCAAGATTCTACAGCTAAAAAGTAGTATAAACATCAATATTTCAATCTTCTACCTTTTTATTAAACCTATGCTATTTCCACTATATCAAACTACCTTTCACTGTTATCGGATAGTTCTTAAAAAGATCAAACAGTGTTCCCTCATGATATAGCCACAGAAAGTAGAGACTCAAACCAGCCACATTTTTGAATGATGCGTATAATTGAAAATAAATCACTAATATTAGCTCATCTATTCTTATAAGTAAAAATGACAAGTACAGAATATGGGTGGGTTTAAAAGGACAGAGGTGAACTGACTGGTTCTGAGATTTCCAGATCCCTGAAGTTCCAAATTAAACTGAGTTTTTGGACAAAAACGAGAGTAACCAAAATAACCACAACTACAGATACACATAACTCCTCCTTAACGGGCTGGGGAAAAAGCTGCCTGCTACAGAACAGTCGACCCATCTGTAATTTAATTATAATGTGTCTGCAACTGAGTTACACTGTCCATATTTAATTAGTCACAGCAACACCATAAAACAGTGAGTCCCACACCCACTAAGTTGAAGAACCATCCAGGTGGCTAGTTCAGAATACAAATTCTTAGGCCCCGGCTCCAGAATTGGATACAGCTGACCAGGCATGGAAGCCAGAAGTCTACATGTTTAACAAGCACCCCACCAGCGGACACAACAGCAACTCTGACGCAGGATTAGGTGAAAGGACTTGCAGGGCTAACACTATGTGCCAAGACCACATATTACCACTTTAAACTTCACAATCACTTTGTGGGGTGGGCTGTGAGTTCCCTTGATTTCATAAAGGAGGACACAGAAACTCAAACAAAGCAATCTACAAGGACACATATTTTATAAGTGATCAAGTCAGGATGCATAGCCAGGTCTTTATGATTGTCAAGGCCATCATCTTCCAACTATGCCAAACAGGAGTATCTTTACAACTCAGATCTGAATTATTATGTGCTCAAGATTTCTAGAAATTGAAAAAAGTTACCAAAAATACAGCTTGTTTATAAAACAGGGGGAGGGGAGGATATTTCTCATCTTTGCAACACATTTTGAATGGCAGCTATTTTTCCAAAAATGTCCTTGTCAGTGCTTATTTATACAGTCAACAAATCATTTACACAGTCTCCCAACATTTGAGCAACACTTTTTTTCTTCATAAACTTTCTAGAAGGGCAAGTTTTAAATTGCAGACCTTAAAAATATGAGATGCAATAAAAGTATATTTGCCCATCTCTGGCAAGATATGCATATATATTTATAGGTAAGTAAACCTGCAACTCAGTGTTTCATATGCATTGACTCCAACAATGCTCAGTACACCTATCCAATGTGTCAGAATACTGAGGAAGGCCCCACCTTACCTACTTCAAGCTAACAATTAGAGAGCAAGGCACTTGATAGAGAAGTAAAATTCAACAGTAACAGTCCGTACTCTTGAGGTTCTAACACAAACAAGTAGAAAAAGATCCTATAGTATAACAGAAATGCTATTCGAGTAAACAAAAACAGCACTATATTGGATATTTAAAACTAGGGTTTTCAATGGAGACATCAGGAGATGGCTGCAGGTCTCTGGACCCTCTGTAGGCCGAGAATGCAGGAATTCCCCCTGAGGAGAGCCACTGAGAATTTTGGGAACCAAAGAATGACAGGATCAAAGTTGTATTGCAGAGATAAACTGAAAGTGATGAGTGAGTAAGAAGTGTAATGAGAGTCTAAAAACATCAGATACAAGGCGACTGCAAGAGCCCGACTATAAAGCAAGAAGCCCAGAGTCAAGATGTGACAGGAAAAAAGGCAAGAGATGCATGGAAGAGCTGGTCTCTTTGGCGTAGGCAACAGATACCACCAAATCACTCCCTGTGTTTTAAGAGACATTCTATTTTCTTATAAACCTCCATAAAACAACAGAGCACTACATTCTCATTTCCAAAAGCATTTTTGGTACAAGGACTCTATAACACAGGGATCAGGAATCCATCAAAACCAGGCTTCCTTGACTCAGGCAAGCAGCTTAAGCATTTCCTTTTTGGCCCCAAAATTAACTTGGTAGAAGTTGTAAGATATCAACCCGTAAGAGAGCCATGAAATTTGGGATAACCAGTTAACAAAGGAGTTGTTCATACACATACACATACACACACACACACACACACACACACACACACTTACACTTAAATTCAGAATAGGGTTATCATGACAAATCTCAAAAAGGTGCACCAAGACTCTGGAAATCAAACACTAAGTTCCATTTTGCGACATCTCTAGATGACTTGAGATGACTGCTACAGCAGCAATTTAAAAAAGAGAAGTATTCACTCAAATTCCAGACTTGGCTCCATACAGGCAAAATTCCTACTATAAAAGCAGCTGTGAAAAGAAGGGAATGGTGCCAAAAACAGACAAATAAACGTCCTTCCAACCAGATAAAATGTGACTAATTTGAAAAAAAACAAAGGGACAAGAAAGTGAGAGTGCCCCACTCCACCTCCTGGTGCCCCTTCTCTAGTTTGGCAATTTTCGAGTCCGTGTCAGGATTCCCTGTGGTAAGCAAACACATATGCTTGGAAAGGGGGTGGTGGGGGGTATCTTCACAGTGAAGCCACATTTTTGAGCTACTCAGAGAAGTTTTTCAGGAATAATCCAGTTACTTAAATCAATTATTTACTCTCTTTAGCTACAGAAAAACAGCAATACTCCTTTTTTAAAAAATTAAACATGCTTTAATACCATTTGATCTTTCAGTTGCCTCTAATTGCTTTTACATACTTTTTAAACATCCTTTTTAGATCGAAAATACCTACCAATCAGAGACAAGTGCTTATTTTGTTAAGAGGTTACCAAAATACTGCTGGTCTTTTTATTCTCAAACAAGCGGTACATCTTACACTCTGCTCTCTAAAACCCAGTCATTCTTCAAAGTCTGACAAAGCCTTTTCCCTCCCTCCTCCATGAAATGTTCCTCAACAACACGAGCACATAGCAATTTCCACTTCTGAATCCATAAGCTTAATGATAACTTTAACTCACAAATATGCATGAAGTAGCTCTGATCGCCTATCTACATGAAAGCTCAGAACAGAGATCTCTCTACACTGTCCTACATAGGTATTCACCGCAGGCAACTGAGAAGTCCTTTGATAAGGTAGGTAAGTTACCAACTGCAGGTTCTTAGGCTCTCGTGTAAGGGAAATCTACACAAGGACAAGCAGATCCCTAAGGCAGCTGGCCAGGGCCTTATATTAAATAAGGAGAGGGGTGTAATGTCAAAGGAAAGGTGTGTTGGCATGATCCAGAGGGGCTCTATACATACTTCTTATGTCACTCTACAAATAAGAGGGCTAGTATTATAACGAAGCAAGGGACACTGTGTGTGTAATGAAGCAAGGGTTACAATCTAGGAGGCTCTGGCCCAGTGCACGGATGTAGGAGGGGGCTGGAGAGGGAGGGTATGGTCCCAAGCAAGATTTATGGTGAAACACTGTTTATCTTAACACAGTTTTTTTCCAGGTCGTAGTCTGCAGGATGGCTCCAGCTGGAGTGCTGTTGCAAAGTCTGGTGATAAAGGTGTATGAGGGAGACTAGTCCTACCCCTGCTCTGTCTCAGGTAAACACAAGTCAACTAACAATATCAAGGGAAAAGCTAGTTCTCTGCCCAAGTATGGTCGTCTACTTGCCAGTCCTACTTTCCACCCTACTCCCAAAAGAAAACTAATCCCAGCCCCTTCATGTTCTACCCTCAAGAGAAGGGATGTCACTTTCACTGTAAGCTCTGTACAAGCTAAATGTTTTTAAGATACAATCTTTTACTGTAATCCCAGCATTTAGGGAGGCCAAAGTGAGAGGATTGCCTGAGCCCACGGGTTCGAGACCTGCCCCAGCAACTTGGCAAGACCTCGTCTCTATAATATATCAAAAATTAGCTGGGCGTGGTAGTGCCCGCCTGTAGTTCAGCAACCTGGAAGGCTGAGGTGGAAGGATCACCAGAGTCCAACGGGGTGGCCGTGAGTGTGCCACTGCCCTCCCGCCTGGGCGACGGATTGAGACTCAAACTAAAAAAAAAAAAAAAAAAACAATCTTTGAAACTTTTAAGGTGGGATTTTTTAGTTAAGGAAACTAAAGCTGGTACTTGTCAAAACCTGAACTCAGCTCTTAAGCTTGCTTTTCTTCTACCACACTACTAGGCAATGAAACAGATGCCCACTCTGGCAATAAAAAGAGGTAGGAATAAACAACAAATATGTCATGAAGAATTAAAATAATTGTTAAAAGTACTCTGCCGGGCTCGGTGGCTCAGCCTGTAATCCCGCACTTTGGGAGGCTGAGGTGAGCGGATTGCCTGAGCCCGCGGGTTCGAGACCCGCCTGGGCAACTTGGCAAGACCTCATCTCTACAATAAAAATCAAAAAATCAGCCGGGCGTGGTAGCACACGCCTGTAGTTCCAGCTACTTGGAAGGCAGAGGCGGAAGGATCGCCGGAGCCCAGCAGGTCGAGGCTGCGGTGGCCGGCAGCTGCGACTGTACTCCAGTCTGGGCAACAGAGTGAGACTCCAACTCAAAAAAAAAAAAAAAAAAAACGAACAAGAAGAGACTAGCACTAATTTAGTAAGTTCAAAAGTTGTCAGCCGGGCTCGGGGGCTCAGCCGATAATCCCACGCCTTTGGAAGGCAGAGGTGAAAGGACTGCCTGAGCTCAGGGGTTTGAGGACAGCCTGGGCAACATGACGAGACCTCGTCTCTACAATAAATAAAAAAATTACCCGAAGCCTTTAGCCTGCTTTATGTCGCATCCTACTGTCCTCCATTCTGACCACACAATTGATGTAG
>CAUYQG010232447.1:0-17862 GCA_963574415.1 Tarsius wallacei | reverse complement strand
ACCGCAGGTTTGACACCAGCCTGGGCAAGATGGCGAGACCTTGTCTCAACAATAAAATAAAAAAATTAGCTGGGCATGATAGCTCATGCCTGTCATTCCGGCTACTTGGAAGGTTGAGGGGGAAGGATTGCCGGAACCCAGTGGGTCGACGCTGGGGTGGCTGTGAGTGTGCCACTGCACTCCAGCCTGGGTGACGGAGTGAGGTGCCGTCTCAAAACAAAAACAAAAACAGGCTGGGCTCTGTGGCTCAGCCTGTAATCCCAGCACTTTGGGAGGCTGAGGCGAGTGGATCGCCTGAGCTCACCGGTTTGAGACCAGCCTGGACAACATTGTGAGACCTTGTCTCAACAATAAAATAAAAAAATTAGCTGGGTGTGATAGCTCGTGCCTGTCATTCCGACTACTTGAGGGGGAAGGATCACCGGAGCCCAGCAGGTCGACACCTGGGTGGCTGTGAGCATGCCACTACACTCCAGCCTGGGTGATGGAGTGAGATGCTGACTCAAAACAAAAACTAAAACTTTCTGCTTCCCTCCCTTTAGAATCTGATTCCACAGGTATCAGACTGCTTGCTATCGTCCCACAGGCCAAGGAGGCTTGCTTGTTTTCGTTGTTCTGCCTTTTGTTCTTCATGTATTAACCTACGATATTTTCTGTTGTTATATCTCCAAGTTCACTGCTCTTTTTTCTGCAGTGTTTAATCTATTAAAATCACCTTGCAAATTTTTAATTTCAGAAGTTCATTTGGTCATTTTTTTTTTTTAGTTGGAGCTTTGCTGTGTTGCCCAGGCTGGTGTGCAGCAGTGTGATCACAGCTCACTGCAGCCTCAGACTCCTGGGCTCTAGCGATCCTCTCATCTTAGCCTCCCAGGTAGCTGGCACCACAGTTGTACAACACCATGTCCAGCTTATGATGACATTTTCCATCTCTTTCCTCATTATTATGCTCATAGTTTTTCTTTAAATTCTTGACCACAATAATAATTATTTCAGGGTCCTTGTCTGCTACTCTGCCATCTCTGTACTTTCTGGGCTTGTTCCTAATGATTGAACTGTGTCTTATTTATTGGTCACATTATTTTGCTTTTGTGATTTTTTTTGGCATACCTAGTAATTTTGATTGGATGTCAGGTATTGCCAATGAGATGTTAAGTACCCAGATTTTGTCTTCTTCCTTTACCGCCTGCCAAGTCGATCTTTTTTGAGGCTTGTTTTGAGTCTGGCGGGGTTTGCCCTTCTCTTCTGAATGCTGAGGTGCCCAGGGAGGCCTCTCTGCTCTGACTGATGGGACTTCCCCAGGCCCACGGGAGTCATGGTCAGTTTTCCACTTGAAGCTCCCTGGAAGCTGCTCTCCACGTCCTCTCGTGTGTGTGTGTGTGTGGGCTCTTCTTCGCCCCTGCACACATTCTTCAGACTTCATCCAAAGACCCCAGAGGATTCCGATGAAGAGTTCTAGAGTTCTTCTTCGGGTGACTCTTTCTTTCCCAGTAATTTGTCCTGCAAATTCAACCTGGTTCAGCGTCCCCAAACTTTTCTCTCTCCTCAGCTTAGTGAAATGACCATGCTGTTTCTGCTCTCTGTGCCTAGACTGCAGTCCAGAGGGTATCTCTGCACAGAAATCCGGGAGGATGGGATGGCTCATGGAATCGTTTTTCTTCTCGCTTGTATCTCAGTTCTGTGGTGCCTGTTGTCTCATTTGTGAAAACTGTTATCAATTTTGTCTGATCACTGTGTAGTTGTCTAGTTTTCTGGTTGTTTAGAGTAGGGGGTCTGGTCCAATTTCATATGGGTACCAAGGGACCCTGTACTAACACTGTTTTCTCAGAATGCCTATAAAGACTCAGTCCCTTCAAATGCTCTCTAAACCAGTTTTCCCGTCTTACTGGGTTCCTTGTTAATGATTTAGCTAAAATCTTTGACAGATGCCCTCTCATGTCCAAGAGTCGTGTTTTAAACTTTTTGAAAATCACGTCAACAAAACAACATGACATATGCAGAATGAACAGTATGTTGTGGAATCAGAAACTAATTTGCTCTCCACCTAAGCTCTGTCTGGGGTAAGTGTGGTGAGTGTTTGGAAAAAATTCGATTGAATTATCCTGAAAGGCGATTTCTGAGTTGAGTCTTAGGCAAAATAGACTTTTCCTAGACAAATGAGTTGGGAGTGGTCCTCCAAGCAAAAGAAAGTGCTCAGGATGGGTTCACAAGCATCGTCAGCAGTCCACTGGTGTTGGAGGGGTGGGTGTGTCCCGGTGGAAGGGGCAGGAAGGGTGGTGGCCAGACCTAGTGAAAGGAACACGCTTCAGTCAGGACCCTTGGGTTGGCATCCTATCCCCCTTGTTGGACAGCCTAGAGCTGGCCAGTTTTGCTCTTGGAGTCTGTTTCCATAACTGCACATTGGGGGCAAGTATAACTTCTCCATGCCATGGTAGGGTGAATTCAGACAACCACGGACATCAGAGTACATGGTCTGGTGCTATCGGTGTTTAATACATTAGCACTGTTATTACTAATAAGAGAACGGTCAACAATTTCAAATGGTGCCACGTTTGAGTAAGACAAAGAGTGTGAAATGACCTATAATCGGTTTCCAGTCCGGCGGTTACTGCCGGCTCTGGCAAGAGCGGCTTCAAAGGAGCCGGCCGGGCCTCCAGAAGCTCAGGGCGGGTGAAGCGAAGCTCATCCGGCGAACGAAGACACGACAGGAACCTTTCCTCACCTCGAGGGCACTTGGGTCGTCGTGCGTTCCGAGGAAAGGCGATGCACGAGGAAGGCGGAGGGTGAGGATGGCTTGGACTCGAACTCGCAGCAGCAGACAGCGAAGGCAAACACAAGGAAGACAGCCCCGCTCCCACGTGAAGGCACGGGCAGGGGAGCACCCAGGGCCGCGTCTGTCCAGTCCGGGGCGGCAAGTGTGATGCGCGGGGACGGGAGGATCGGGGACGGCCGGCTCCCGGTGGGCCCCGGGAAGTCCTTGACGGCCGCAGCGTCCCCAAAGGCCGCTTCGGTGTGGCGGACTCGTGTCGGCAGTTGCAGAGAAGGGCGGAGGGGCTTCCGAGCCTCCGCCCCGGGGTGGGGCGGGGAGAAGGCGGGACGTCAGCGCCCGGTCGTGGGCCGGAACGGCTGCCCGGCCGCGGACGCCTGAGAGGGCGCGTGAGCTCGGGCTGGCAGGCGTCCTGGAAGCAGAGTTCAGAAAGCGAAAAGGGCCGGCCGGTGCTCCCAGCACCCGGAGACGCCAAGGCGCGAGGCTCGCTTAGGCCAGCGTCGAGACCGGCCCGGGCAACGTGGAGAAGACGCGCCGCGCCTGACAAACACAAGGCAAAACAACGGAAAGCCCGCCCCAAGCCCTGCCCATCATCCTTTCCGGCCTTCTGATTGGCCAGACTCCGGCGGACGCGCGGCGTGACACGCGCTCGGTCGAGCGTTGATTGGCATGCGTACTTCTCCGGCTGCGGCCCGTGACTGGCTGGCCTGTCCGGGCGCCGGCCAATCCCGGGGGGGGGGGGGCTGGCAAGCGGAGGCAAGGTTTCCCGGCGGCGCTCGAGGGTGGTGGGGCGGGCGGTCCTCTCCTCCTCCACCTCCCGGCCCTGTTGCAGGGCCGATGGAGCTCTCCTACCAGACCCTCCGAGTCACGCACCAGGCACGGGAAGCGGTAAGGAGAGCTGCGCGGAGAGCTGCCGTCCCGGGCGCCCCTCTCCCCCGCGGCGCCCGTTGGGGCAGCCTCTCCGGTTGCTATGGCGACAGAGGACGCCGCCTGGCCCGCGCAGGCGCAGCTGGGTCCCGGCGCCAGCGGCCGCGTCCGGGCTGGGCTCTAGGCCGTCGTGGGGACAAGGGACTTAGGGATCCGGGCGGGTTCAGGGTGACCGCGAGCGGGATGAAAGGGGTGCGCTCGTGCCGAGGAAAGGCGGCCTCAGGAGGGATTCTTAGAAGCCGGATCTCGGCCGGGCGGAGGGTTTGGGGAGCGGTCAGAAACAGCCGGTGAAAGGCAGGAGAGGGTTGGCCTGATGCCGGGCGTTGGTTGGCCTTTGTTGGGACTCGCCGCCGCCAAGGCGAGAGAGCCCAGGCGTTTCCGTCTCCTCTCGGGCTGCGGCTTCTTCTCGTGAAAGTCAGGGAATTGGCCTACAGTGCTTTTCACATGAAGATCTCGCGAACTCGACAGTACAGCCAGTGGTGTTCTGTGGTCTGTTTCGTCTGCTGTCGGCCAGCAATTCTTTCCACAACGACGAACATGAGTCCAGGGCATGCTATATGCCAGACACTGGGGAGATAAGAACAGTGCTTTAGGGGAAGAGGGGATAAATAAAGTCAAAGTTTAAAAATGTTCTGATATCTGGGCCTACCTCCAGATATTCAAGTTTACTGGTTTGGAACGGGTCCTGTGCATCCATCTCTTTTAAAAGCTCAACAGGCGATAATGACGTATTCTGGGTTATATGGACCACAGCTCTCGTATCTCCCGTCTTTTAAAAACTAGCATTGCAAAAGTGAGAGAGAGAGAGAGGGAGTGAGAGAGAAAACAAGAACTCTCTGTTGGGCTTCATTCTCCTGTATCCACTACCCTCTCTCTTTTTCTCCAGCTTCTAGAAAGGGTTGGCTACACATGTTGTTGCTACTTCCTCGCCTCTGAATTGCACTCAAGCCCATTCCAATCTGAACCTGAACTACTTGCGTCATAATCTTCTGAGTTGCCTTTTAATAAAAAGAGATTCTTGGGCCTCACTAAGACACTGATGCAGAAACTCTCTGGGATGGTTTCTTGAAGCTTGCATTGTAAACACACTCTCTAGGTTTGAAACCCAGAGGCCTACATGCCCTCGTATGTTTTCCTGACTTCCAGCGTGATCTATATGCCCAACCCCCCAAACTAACTCTATGTGGACTTCTTTGCTGAGTCCCAGACCCAAGACCTGGAAGATGGAATATGGTGAGGACAATGAATCAGCTTATTGCTTGATATGTCCAGTGGGGTATCTGAGCCATCTGCATTGTCATTGTTCAGCACGTGCCTTTTAATCTTCCTCCCTAAAACCTGTGCCCTCCTGGTCTCCCCTTGTCTGAAGCCACTATCCATCTGATGGCTTAAGTAGGCATTCTGGGGGTTATCCCTAGCTCTTCCTCTTCCTAGTTCTCCCCCCGCACCTCTACACAAGGAAGACATCAGCAAATCCTGTTGACTTCACTTCTACTGTGTGTCTTAGCAATCCCTACCTCCTCAGCCACCAGCCTGATCTAAGCTGCTGTAACCACTCACCTGAACCACTTCAGTGGCATCTTGGTTATCATCCCGGTGGTTTCTGCCTCGCTCCAGCTTATTTTTCACATTCTTCATCCAATAATCAGAGTAATCTTCTTAAAATGGTGTCACTCTCTTTCTTTTTGAGTCGAGGTCTCACTCTGTTGCCCAGGCTAGAGTGCAGTGGCATGATCACAGCTCACCACAGCGTCATCCTCTCGGGCTCAGGCCATCCTTCCACCTTACCTTCCTGAGTAGCTGGGACTGCAGGCACACACCACCACAGCCAGCCAATGTTGTGATTTTTTTTGTGTGTGTGTGTGTGTGTATAGAGACAAGGTCTCACTATGTTGCCCAGACTGGCCTTGAACTCCTGGGCTCAAGCGACTTTCCCACCTCGGCCTCCCAAAGTGCTAGGATCACAGGCATGAGCCATCACACCCAGCCAGTGTCACTTTTTTGATGGAATCACTTAATGGCTTTCCATTTCACTTGGGGTAAAGCCCTCAAACCCTGACAGGACCCGCAAACCTTGCGGTGATATGGCCCAACCTCAGCCCCACCACTTCCTCACCACTTCATGCTTTGCCTCCCGCTGCTGCAGAGATGCCATCTCTGATCCAACATGTCCCCACGCTCCACATGGCCTGTACCGTACAGTTTAGTGTTGTTTTTTTTTTGAGTTGGAATCTCACTCTGTCACCCAGACTGGAGTGCAGTGGCCGCTCCCGGCCACTGCAGCCTCGACCTGCTGGGCTCTGGTGATCCTTCCACCTCAGCCTTCCAAGTAGCTGGAACTACAGGCACATGCTACCACGCCCGGCTAATTTTTGATTTATTGTAGAGATGAGGTCTCGCCAATTTGCCCAGGCGGGTCTCGACCCCGCAGGCTCAGGCAATCCACTCACCTCAGCCTCCCAAGGCGCGGGATTACAGGCTGAGCCACCGAGCACGGCTACAGTTTAGTGTTTAACTGAATCCATGTATATTGTTGTCTGTTGCCTGCCTTTCACGGCGCCTCTCAGATTCCTTGAGACCAGAAGGCTGACTCAAGTGTATTCTTTTTTTCTGACCCTAGATGGCGCTGAGAGCAATAGGTATCCAGGTGTGCTCCTTGCTGGCTTGATCCCTAGGGTCTGTGCACAAGAAATGGTGCAGATCAGGGATCTGGAGAAGGGAAGAAGACGGAGGTGGGGGGGCCAGGGGTCCCGGATATAAAGGCTGTTCATCCACAAAGTGTGTTGATCTCCTGCATCAGCTATTGGGGTAGGATTTCCAGAATGTTTCCTTTTTATTTGGTTGGTTTTTGTTATCTCAAATTATTTATTTATACCCGTATTTTCCATTTGAAGTTTTTTTATTTATTTGTTTTTTTGAGTCGGAGTCTCACTCTGTCTCCCAGGCTGGAGTGCAGCAGCACGTTCACGGCCACCGCAGCCTCGACCTGCTGGGCTCAGGCAACCCTTCCAGGCAGCTGCAACTACAGGCACATGCCACCACGCCCAGCTAATTTTTCTTGATTTATTGTAGAGACAAGGTCTCACCATATTGCCCAGGTTGGTCTCGGACCCATAGGCTCAGGCAATCCTCTCTTCTCCGTCTCCCAAAGTGCTGGGATTACAGGCCTGAGCCACTGCGCCTGGCCTGATGTTTATTTTTAAGAAAGTAATTTTGGCACATAGTTAAACACTGTTTTTCTTGAGTCAGGGTCTCGCTCTGTCGCCCAGGCTAGAGTGCAGTGGTGTGGTCACAGCTTACCACAGCCTTGATCTCCTGGGCTCAGGCAGTCAGTCCTCCTCCCTCAGCCTCCCACGTTGTTACGTAGTTGGGATGACAGGTGTGTGCCACCATGCCTGGCTATTTTTTTTTTTTTTTTTGAGTTGGCGTCTCACTCTGTCACCCAGACTGGAGTGCAGTGGCTGCTCCTGGCCACCACAGCCTCGACCCGCTGGGCTCCGGCGATCCTTCCACCTCAGCCTTCCAAGTAGCTGGAACTACAGGTGCGTGCTACCACGCCTGGTTAATTTTTTGATTTATTGTAGAGATGAGGTCTCACCAAGTTGCCCAGGCGGGTCTCGAACCCGCGGACTCAGGCGATCCACTCACCTCAGCTTCCCAAGGCGCGGGATTACAGGCTGAGCCACCGAACCTGGCCTGGCTATTTTTTAAAAACTGTTTGTATAGAAATGAGGTCTCACTATGTTGCCCAGGCTGGTCTCGAACTCCTGCACACAAGCAGTCCTCCTGCCTCTGCCTTTCAAAGTGCCAGGATTACAGGTGTGAGCCACCGTGCCTGGCCTTATTTTGATATTTATTGAGTGCCTGCTGGATACAATCATCCTAGTTACCATTGCAGGGAGTAGTTTCAGAGAAGCGAATACTTTAGAAATGGAGGAGCATCTGATTCCTCTCTGGAAGATTAGTTTTTGACTGATTTCAAGTTAGGCGTTTGTCATGCGTGTTTCTGTATTCAAATGTAGCTGTCCATGTGGCTACTTCTTTGGACGTGGTAGACCACATGGCCAAGTATGAGCGTGGGTGCCGAGTGTTTTTGAACGTGTGCTCTGCTTTTCACCCAACTACCACTGAGGCGCACTGGTACTCGTTCGTTATCTTGCCCCATCATGCTGCCTAGCGCCTGCTGTCGATGCACCTGGCACCGGGGTTTTGCGAGAGGCGTATGCGGGACCACAGATGCCGCTGACCAGTTCTAGGAAGTCCCTCTTCTCTTGGGTGTCACTACTACGTTCGCCCTGTTGTCTGCGTTTCTTTCTGGTCGCCTTGATGAGCTTGGCTCCATCTGCCCCTTGAATTCTTGTTCTTTGGGGTCTCAATGTGCCTTCCCTGGCCAGCCCCTCGCCAGGTTGCTGCAGGGTCCCTCCTTGACGCAGTAAGTAGATGTTGCCACACCAGCCTCCTCCCAGGAAAGTGTACTCAAACTTCTACCTGTCACCTTCCTCCCCCAGGCCCAGGGGACTACAAGCTCACGGAGGGTGAGGCTGCTGGCACATTTCTATTTAGGAAGTTGGTCATGCTTTTGCAGAGCTTCTTAGTCTTCAATGTGTGCACTGAATGCCTGGAAATGCTTTGAAAATTCGTTTTCTGATCCAGTCGTTTCGGGAAGGGGTGTTGCGTGGTTAATGTTATGTGTCAACGTGACTGGGCCACAGGGTGCCAGACCTTTGGCCAGCATCATTCTGGGTTAGTCTGGATGAGACTGATGTCGAATCAGTGGCCTGAGCAAAGCAGACTGCCTTCCCTGGCACCGGTGGGCCTCAAGCAATCCGTTGAAGGCCTGAGTAGAACGAAAAGGCTGAGCCTCCCTCCAGTGAGAGGGAATTCCTCCTACCTGACTGCCCTCCAGCTGGGACGTTGCTTTTTCATGTATTTGGGCTTGAAATATGGGCTCTTCCCTCTTCTCAAGCCTGCCGACTTGTGGACTGGAGCCACACCATCCTCCCTCCTGGGGCTCTGGCCCTTAGACTGGGCTCAGCCTGCAGTGCCCGTGCCCTCGGGTCTCCAACTCGCTGACTGCAGACGGGGGGGCACATCAGCCTCTGCAGTCTCGCGAGCCAATGCCTTCCGATGGTAGATCTAGGACACATGCGATGTGTGCATCCACGAGTGTGTTTGTGCGTGCCACACACAGCTGGTTCTGTCTCTCTGGAGAGCCGTGACAAATGCAGCCTGGTGTCTCTGCTTCTGTGTAATACTGACGCCACAGGCGGATTTTAGGGGCAAAGTTCTCCCATTCTGTTTTCAGTTTAGTGCTTAATTAAAATGAGACTTTATCCAGCTTGTATACCTCTGTCACTGTCTTGTTCTTAGCCTTCTAAGGCCAAGGAAGCTCTGAGGAGCAGTTGCTTCAGTGTTTTTTTTGTTGTTGTTGTTGTTTTTTGTTTTTGAGATGGAGTCTCACTCTGTTGCTCAGACTGGAGTGCAGTGGCCACTCCCGGCCACCGCAGCCTCGACCTGCTGGGCTCCGGCGATCCTTCCACCTCAGCCTTCCAAGAAGGTGGAACTACAGGTGCGCGCTACCACGCCCGACTAATTTTTTTTTTTTTTGACTTAGTGTAGAGATGAGGTCTCGCCAAGTTGCCCAGGCGGGTCTCGAACCCATGGGCTCAGGCAATCCACTCATCTCAGCCTCCCAAAGTGCGGGATTACAGGCTGAGCCACTGAGCCCGGCGCTTCAGGGTTTTTATTTGTTTTTTTGTGCTGTTTTGTTTTGTTTGAGTCGGAGTCTCACTGTCATCCAGGCCGGAGGGCAGTGGCACGCTCATGGCCACTGCCGCCTCGACGTGCTGGGCTCTGGCGATCCTTCGCCTCAGCCTTCCAAGTAGCTGGAACTATAGGCGTGTGTCTGGCTAATTTTTGATTTATTGTAGAGATGAGGTCTTGCCAAGTTGCCCAGGCTAGTCTTGAACCTATAGCTTCAGGCAGTCCTCTCACCTCCTCCTCCCCAAGTGCTGGAATTATAGGCGTGAGCCACCATGCCCAGCCTTTTTGGTTTTTTGAGCTGGAGTCTCACTCTGTTGCCTAGACTGGAGTGCAGTGGCACGATTAGGGCCCGCCAAAGACTCCAACTCTTGGGCTCAGGCAGTCCTTCCACCTCAGCTTCCCAGTACCTGGGACTATGGGTGCTAGCCACCATGCCTAGCTAATTCTTTTTATTTTTGGTAGAGATGATGTCTTGCTATGTTGCCCAGGCTGGTCTTGAACTCCAGGCCTCAGGCTATCCTCTTGTCTCAGCCTCTGAAAGTGCTAGGATTAAAGGCATGCGCCACTGCTGCGCCTGGCCACTTCAGTATTTTTAATTTGACCACATGATTAAAAACAAACAAATAATAATTGGGATCAATGCACAATAATGACTTTTGAAAAGTTGAAATTGGCCCACACACTCATGTGTACACAAAACAATCCTGAAACGAAGTCACTTTTATTTATTCTCTCGTGTTATTGTATATGCTTTTCAAAGGTGCTGCTCTGTGTAGGTAAGCCTTTTCTGATACAAAGTATCCACTAAAAATGGCCACTAGTTAAGGAGGTGGCTGACTTGTTTTTTAACATGAGTGTTGTTAAATGCCTTGACTTTTTATGAATTGCATGGGCTTCTGAAAAAAAGCAAGTGAACATGTAATTACATTGGTGTTTTTCTTCAGACTGAAGCTTATTAAACTTTAAATGATCAGACATTTAAGCATCTATTGAAATACCAGTGGCCATGAACAATGTGCGGCTCTAAATACTAATTAAACAAACCCTAAATCACCATAAAGCTAAGCTGAATTTTAAGCAACTCTCGTGTTTTAAGTGCTCTGTTCTGCTCTGATGCCCGAAGGATTAACCACTTCACCGCTGACCACGGCTGCGGCCGAGCGCATCTGCTGGAACGTGGCAGCTGCTGCGGAGCCAGTTCTTCCTGGGCCTGCCCGGAAGAGAGACTCACTGACAGCGGCGAGGGCTGCGTGGCTGTGCTCAGAGACTTGCTTCTCTATAACTGCTCACCGAGAATATGCAGACATGAATTTGTATGTTTCGTATTTCTGTCCAGAAAAAAATTCTTACTTGCTTTCTTTTGTAAACATAACATTTATTAGGTTTTACTTTTAAACAACAAGACACACTCACACCTGGAACCTCAGCACTTTGGGAGGCTGAGGCGGGAGGATTGGTAAAGGCTAGGAGTTTGAGACCAGCCTGGGCAACATAGTGAGACGCCGTCTCTACAAAAAGGAAAAAATGAGCTAGGCGTGGTGCATACCTGCAGTCCCAGCTACTCAGGAGGCTGAGGCAGAAGGATCCCTTGAGCCCAGGAGTTTGAGGCTACAGTGAGCTGTGGTCTCACCACTGCACTCCAGCTTGGGTAACACCAGCCTCTCTCTCTCAGAACTCACACACACACACACACACACACACACACGTACACACACACGTACACACACACACACGCAATAAAGCACCAGCAGTGTAAATTTCACCCAGATGAATCTCGTAAACATTTAAACCGTCATATAGCCCTTCTCCTGCTACCTGAGATGGCTCAGTAGGGTCTCTTGCTGCTGGCAGCTAGGCAGCAGCCACCACGTTCCAGCAGATGCGCTCGACGACACTGCCTTCCAGCCCTGGGGGTCATGGTTTTGGACCATGCGGCTCTGAGAGAGGGCCTTCTGTGTGGGAGCATAGCGGGATCCTGCTGTGGAACAAGCACCCAAAGAGCACAGCCGTCTGGCTGAGATGGAAGGACAGAGGCTGGAGTCTGGTAGACCAGGGGATCAGGAGCGGGAGGGGCAGTCCAGGGAGGAGATGTTCTGCCTGGAAGGCACTCCCGACTCTCGGCTTAGGGCTGAATGCAAGGTGGCGCATGTGGAGAAGCCTGGCATCCAGCTGTCCTAAGGAGAGAAGTTTAGGGGGACAACAGAGCATTGACGGAGACCCCATAAGGGCCACACAGCAGGGCTGGGCACAGCCAGCCCCAGGACAAGGGCTGCTCCTGGTGCCCCTTCCCCGGCAGACCTAGACACACGCTCCACGGGATTGCAAGCCCAAGGTGCCACCATTCAGGTGTTCAAGATGCCTGCCATCCAATCAAAAACTACTGGAAGTCTTAAGAAACGGGGAAAATGTGGCCGGGTGCACAGCTCATGCCCATGATCTCTGCACTTTGGGAGGCCCAGGCCAGAGGATTGCTTGAAGACTAACTGGGGCAACATAGCAAGACCTCGTCTCTTAAAATAAATAAATAACCGGGTGTGGGGTAGCCCGAGCTACCCTGGAGGCTGAGGTGGGAGAATCATCTGAGCTCAGGAGGGCGAGGCTGTGGGGAACCATGATTGTGCCACTGTTCCTCCAGCCCTGACTCAAAAAAAAAAAAAAAAACAGTGTGAGATGAAGGATGTGATTTCTCCCTTCCTCTCCCCCCAGTGATGCCTTGGGCTTGTCCCTCCTTGTGCCTTGAAGGAGGCAGTCACCATCTGGAACTCTCCCTGTCTGATCTCGGGAACTGAGAGTCTCCTGGACCACATGGAGAGAGGCAAGCTGGGCTTGGGCGGGTGAACAGTCCTGCTTGTTTTGTTCCTAGAGCCCTCGCAGCCGTCCCCAGGGTCCCTGTTGTGGCGGGTCCTGGAGTCCCACTTCCGTGCTGGCAGCACACAAGGTCTGTGCTGCTGTGGGCAAAACACTTGTGGGAATAAGCGAAAAGACTCATGGGAGAACAAGCAGAGTCTGTTTACTCAGCGCTTGTGTGTCAGCGGCCATGTCCTGGGCTTGGTGGAGAATCAGAGGCAGGCAGGGAGTGGGCCACTCCAGGAGGAAAAGGGGGCAGTTTCGGGCATTTTCTGATGGCAGGCTGTTGACGCAGGGAAGCTGGCCGAGGCCAACCAGGAGCAGGACCATGAGGGCGGCTGATGCGGAGAGCATGTCTGGCCTCCTCGTTGGCCCTGCCGTGCACCCTGGGGCAGAATCAGGACAGCTGGCGGTGCTGACAAGCCCTGACCTCTGGGGCCCGTTGCCACCAAGGCTGAGGTCTGGTCTCTTGAGCTGCTTCTTGGGCCGTGACCCGCTTAGTTCTTCAGCCCCCCGCCCCGCACCTGAGTGACCGTCCATCCGGAGGAGCACACACATGTAGGATTTCCTCTGTGAACTTCATGGAATCTGCACCAATTTATTCATCTCCCGGCCACAGGTGCCGGGCAGCTCCAACACGACAGGCTGTTGTAGTTGTCTTTGAACTTGATTCATGTGATAGGAGCACAAACTATATTGCACCATAGTTTTTATTTGCATTTTTAAAGAAATTGAACATCTTTTCATTTACTTAAGAGTCACTGGGGCTGCAGACATGCCCTGACACCTGTTGGGGTCCCTGGGCTGCCCTGCCCTGCCCCTGATTGATTGGGTCAGCAAGACACAGTCCATCAGCGGAGCCAGCCCAGGCTAAGTGCTAGACACCAGGGTCGACTGTCTTCTTTTCAGCCTCAACATGACCCGGCCCAAAGAGTCATGCTGTGGCCTCCATGTCCGTGGTTCTGCATTTGTGGATCCAAACAATAGTGTATTGAAATTACTTGAGAAAAATAATACGACACTAAAAATAATATTAATTAAAACAATACATGACAATAACTATTTAGATAGCATTTCCGTTGTGTGAGGGGACTTGACCAGGTTTGTGCTTTGCCTCGATTTACAGTACCTGCCACCAGCGAGTTTGAAAAGAAACTTTGAAATGTGTTGAGATTTTGACCACCTTACCTCAGTTTGGCTGAATTTTGTCATGAGATGGAAAAAAGGCTGGTGACTGTTTTCCTGTAAAATGTTTCTGTTAAAATGGAATTTTAATCTTTAAAAGAGGAGAGGAGAGAAGTTGTGTGTCCTGGTAGAGGCATAAAGGCAAACTCAAGTCGGTGTGGGCTATGGTGGGAAACGTATTTGGCCCGTGGAAATGAAAGTTGGAAAGGACTGTAAGTGGGCTAAGCCTAAGGGCTTTCTATCCAAATGAGTAATGCGATGTTTGAAAAACACGACAGACATCTACAAACTACTGACAGCTATTTTATTTGAGATACAAAAGAGGAGATCTTTGGGGCATTGTCCCCATAAAAACTTTCTGCAACATCCCTGACATAATCTTCCACCAAGCCTCACCATAACGTGGACGTTGGTTCTTGCTTTTGTTTCAGCAGAATCCGTGTTGCTCTCACAGGGCTCTTTTCAAACTGATGTCTTGTTATTTTTAGGGACTTAAGCCAGATCTTGTTTAAGCATGTTATAACAGGTCAGTGCAAGTTTATTTTGGTGCCAGAACAAACGCGTGCGAAGTTTTTTCATGATACGCACTTGCCATGAGCTCCGTGAAGCCCCCTTGTGTGAGGTGTTGTAAGTAATCGTGAGATTTCAAGTCCACGAGAGTTTGTGCAGGTCATGAGCGAGCACCACACCGTTCTCTCTCAGGAACTTGAGCATCCTTGGGTTTTCCTATGGGGGGCTCTGGAGCTGACTCTTCAATGTCCTCCAGTCAGGGTGGCCCTGGCGGAGAGGGAAGGCCATGGGGCAGCCCAGGAGCACTGCAGGATGCTCTGTCCAAAGTTCCCAAAGCCAAGATTCTGGCTTCTTCAGAGTCTCAGTCCCCGACGGCCTTCACCTTGTCTTCCCCCTCCCCAGGCTCCAGCTGCCCACCCAGTCCCCTGTTTCTCACGGGGACCACCTGTTCCTGAAGTCTGGCGTGTCTTGGCCATCAGTGGAGCCGCTTTCTTCGCAGCGGGTTTCGCGGTCCAACCCTGGGGGCCGAGCGAGCCTTGCCAGTGTCAGGGCCTGCTTGTCAGGGTGGCCTTGAAACCGTGCTGCTGCTGGACGCTGCATGGCTGCCCCCATGGGGCCCGGGCCCGGCCTCGGAGCTGAAGTGGAGCATCTGGGCCCCCTGGCCTCTGGGCCGAGCCTCCTGTGCAGACCGGATGTGGGCGGTCACTGCCCACAGCCGCTGCTCCCGAGAGTCCTGAAGGCGCCCGCGGCAAGTGTCCCCTGACATCTTGGCGACAGTGTGCTGTCCACAAGCCGCGGGTGACCCAGCCAGCATGGGGCAGTGCCGCTCTAGGCGTAAGAGCTGGCAGGCATGCAGGCTCCAGAGCTGGCTCCGAAACCGGGCGGGGCCGGCGTCCAGGCTGCCCCAGGCTCGGGGACGCGTGGCTGGTGCAGGGGCAGTTCCTGGACTCACATAGATCTGCATCTTGGCGTTTACTCTGTGTCCAGTGAAGCCCGCCCCTCCTCCTCCTCTTCCACTTCCTCCTGGTCCTCCTCCTCCGCGGGTGTATATGTCACTGTCGCTGTGTTTGAAGGGAGGTCACCACCTCGAAGGTGGACAGCAGGCTCTCATAGTCCTGCAGCCAGGGCGGGGTGGGGCCTGGCAGCGTGGACACAGTCCCCAGGGGCTCCTCTGGCTCATGTCCCGAGAGCTGGGGCAGTTTCTGAACCACATCCTGCCTGGTGCTTGTGGAGTCCCTGGCCTCAGCCTGTGTCCTCCAGGGCAGGCCTGAGAGATTTCTGTGTCCTGCTCTTCCTTACGGGCAGCTGGTCAGCAGACCACCTGCTTGGAGTTCATGTGGGTGGCTACCCAGTGCCGCTCATGGCTCCCGTGGGCTCTCCATCCGCCTACATAGCTCCAGACTCCCCGCCCGGCTCTCTAGGTTGCTGGAGAGCTTCTCCTGGGGCTCAGGGGACAGGCCTGCTGCCCTTGTCCCGTGTCTGAGCTGCCTGGGGTGTGGCCGGGCACAGTCCTGGGGGCTTCTTCCTCCATCTCCACGATCTGGACTCAGGCTTCTGGGGAGATCCCTGGAGCTCCATCCAATGCTTCAGGCAGTCCCCCTGCTGCTCCTGGGGGCATCCCGGGGGCACTTCCCAGAAAGGCTCTCCCCACCGTCCCGTTGGCCCGGCCCCAGTCCCAGACCAGAGCTCCAGCTGCATCCACCAGGCTGCCATGGTCCCTCTGATCGCAGGAGCACCATCATCGGGCCTTGGGCCGTGGGACACGCAGGCTCTATTCACAGGTCCTTCCTGGCCACCACAGGCATGCCTGGGGTGTGGACTCCCTAGCTGAGCGAGCCACTCAGGGACCACGAATGAGTCCCCAGCTGGGGTCTTGGCCCTACAGACCCACCCATGCTGGGACCACAGACACACCCCAACAAGTGTCGGGATCTTTGGTTGGTGGCCCTATGCCGCCACTGATTGGGTCAGCAAGACACAGTCCGTCCATGGGGCCAGCCTGGTCTGAGTGCAGGGCACCAGGGTTGACTGTCTTCATTTCAGCCTCAACATGACCCACCCAACGAGTTTGGCTGTGGCCTCCGTATCCGCGGTTCAGAATTCACAGACCTACCAACCACAGATTGAAAAGAGCTGGAAAAAATAGTATGACAATAAAAATAATATCAGTTAAAACAACACACCATAGTAACTGTTTATGTAGCATTTCCATTGTGTGAGGGGACTTTACAAAGTTTGTGGTGTGCCTTGGTTTACAATATTTGCAAAACATGAGTTTGAAAACAAACTATGAAATGTGTTGAAAATTGGACCATATTAGATCCATTTGGCTGGATTTATTGATGAGGTGAAAAAAGGCTGGTGGATGCTTTACTGCAAAATGCTTCTGTTTCAAAGACTGATGGTCAGTCTTTGAAAGGAGGGAAGAAGCCCTCTGTCAAGGCATGTTTATAAAGGGGCAAGTAAGTCCTCGTTGATGGTGCTGGGAAACGTATTTGGTTGGTGGAAAGGGAGGTTGGAAAAGACTTAAGTGGATTCAGCCAAAGGATTCTTCTGCATAAATGCGTGATACAATTTTCAAAAAACAACACATAAAAAATAAAAATTGAGAACATAACCTTTATTTCTTGACATAATCTCTGTCAAGTTTAAGACACTTTTATAAACGATGACACCAGCCCTTCAGTCCATCCCTAGTGATCAGAGGGTCCTGGGAATGTGACCGTGTCAATGTGGCCTTTTTTTACATCATTAACTGAAGAAAAATGAACACCTGAGTTCTTGAAGACCCTTCCCCTCACCCAGAAGGACTAAATTTTGTTATTACTATTATCGACACTAAGAAGAACAGCCAGTCCTACCTCAAAACCTAAGATTGATTGCATTTTGTTTGATTAGATCAGATCAAAGTAGACTCTCAATTAAAATGTCATCGATTAGATCATATCCGATCAGATCCTGGCCAGGTGTGCAGGAATTCTCCTGGGCTGACCCAATTCAGGATAGCTCAGTGCTTGTTCTTCCTCGTATTTATATTTTATGTTTCAACAGATCTTGAACATACGTTATGAGGATGGCTTATTTATTGAGGCATCGATGTTTTTCTCCTCATTTTAGGTTTTAGAGATATCCTAGGCCTTAGCCTTCGGGAAATTTAAAATCTGACAGCTATTGCTGCTTTCAGCCCTTTCGTTAGCATCAGCTGGCAGTTCACATGTTGCATGGTTACAAGCTTGCACAGATCAAGTTTAGTGAAAAGATAGGTCACGAAATACTAAATCAAAGGCACATTCCCACAAGCCAGATGGCCTGAAGTGCTGGCCCAGGTGCATGTCTGCTCACAGCTCAGGCCCTTTCCAGGGTGTGTGCACACAGGCACGGAAACACACACACACACACGCATGTTTTACCAGAAGGAAGTTGCTGTCCTAATGCTGTTCTCTCACTAGTTCCCTAAACTACTAACGCTCAGACAGCAACCATCCAGGACCACCCACTGTATCTGTTATGTCCCTCAAGTGTCCTTGGACTCAGTGCAGTTTCCACCCCCCACCTTTTTCTATTTCTATTTATGTACTTATTTTTATCTTCAATGACGCCGCCTCGTTCAGGAACCTGTGCCGCGGTTCTGCAGAGCCTCTGCCCTTCCAGATTTGTCTGGTCGTTCACTCGTGGTTTTACCTGCCGCCCTGTCCTGGTGAGCTGGATGGTGCTTCTGATGGTTGGTGGTTTAAGGTCAGCCTTTTCTTTCTTTCTTTTTTTTTTTTGAGTTGGAGTCTTGCTCTGTCGCCCAGACTGGAGTGCAGTGGCCGCTCCCGGCCACCGCAGCCTCCACCTGCTGGGCTCCGGCGATCCTTCCACCTCAG
>CAUYQG010232434.1:0-21114 GCA_963574415.1 Tarsius wallacei | reverse complement strand
TCCTTAGTTTTTACCTAAAGTCCTTTTTCTGTTCCAGCGTCCCATTTGGATACCTCATTGCATTTAGTGATCATGTGTTCATAGGTCCTCTTGGCTGTGACAGTTTCTCAGGCTTTTCTTGTTTTCTTTTTGTTTTTTCATGTATATTTTTTTATCTTAAAATTATGGGGTACAATTAAGGGTTAGGTATACAAATATTCGTTGTGCAGGTACCCTTGTTGATGTGCGCCCCCGCCCCAGGCAGATATCGACTACCGTTATTTCCTTGTTTTTGATGATTGTTTTGGGCTGAATTGTGTCCCTCCAAAATTCTTATGTCCTAACAGTCAGTACCTCAGACTATGACTGTATTTGGAGATAGGATCTTGAAAGAGGTAAAATGAGGTCATAAGGATGGGCCCTAACTCAGTATGACTGGTGTCCTTTTAAGAAGAGATTAGGATACAAAGGCGTGACCATGTGGAGACAGGGCGATGAGAGCCAAAGAGAGGCTTCAGAATGAAACTGACCCCACTGACACTTTGATCTTGGACTTCAACATTACAGAACTGTGAGGAAATACATTTCTGTGGTCTAAACTACACAATCTGTGGTACTTTTTTAAGGCAGCCCTAACAGACTAATACAGTAACCTTGACATTTTTGAGTATTGGTCAGGTATGTTGTAGGTTGCTGTGCTATTGGAATTTGCCAGCTGTTTCTCTCAAGATGAAATACTGTTAATGGATTTTGGAAGGGAAGATCACGAAGGTAAAGTGCCTTTTTAAACATCACGTGCTGTCAGGGGTGCGCATATTATCAAGGTGACTCACCACGGTGGTAATGACTTTGATAACCTGCCTGAAGTAGTGTCTTTTGAGTTTCTCGACTATAGAGTTACTCTCCCACCCCCTTCCTTATTGCACTCTTTCTTTAGAAGAAAGTCACTTTGCAGAGCCCATACTCCATTAGGGTATTGACCTAATTTATTTGGAGTTTTTCTCCATAGGAGATTTGTCCCTTCCCTCCCATTTGTTAATTTATTTTATCATGTATGTCATTATTGACCCATGGATATTTATTTTATAATTTGTGTTTTAATTCAGCTTTGGCCATTAGCAGTGCTTTCATTTGTCTACTGTTCCACTTTGACATCCCCTATCAGTTTTTGTTTTGTTTTCTTTAGTACTTTCTTACTTCCTGGCACTATAAGATGCTCCAGGTTCATCTTTTATGTTTCCCACCCCAATCCCAGAATCAGATATTTCTCTAAGGAGCCCTTATTTCTTTTATTGAAGAATGATATTAGAACTAACATCTAGGTGCATAGGTGTGCTTATTGCTACTAGGGTGTCATTTTAGGTTTTTTTCCCCACATTTATTTTTAAATTATTGTTATTTTGAGGGGTATTTATAACCAAACTATCCAGTTCTCCAATATTTTTTGAGTATTAAGCTACAAGCTGCATATATTTTAGTGTATGCCAAAATGCATATCACATCAAATAGCAATTTTTTTTTTTTTTTTTTTACCATTTCCCTAATGATTACAAGATTGATCTTTACCAAAGTGCCATTTCCACCTCACCTGAATTAAACAAATGACTTTCTTTGACTTTGAGGTCAGTCAACTGGTAGGTAAGACTAAAAGGCTAGGGTGGGGTAAAGAGGATTGATGTGGCTCTCAGCTTTGTGTTTGATGTGAGAAACATTTCACCATATGTGTTAGAGGGACAGAGGTGTTTCTGTATCTCTTTGATTTGCAATTAATGCTTAAGGACTTTAAAATACCACATTTTAATTCATCAATCTTTGACACAGTCTGTGAGTGACTTTTGCAAATATTAATGATAGTCATTTAAGCAAGCTGTTTTAGGAGCCTCAAAACAATCTGGTTCTAATATAGAATCATTTAAGTAAAGGGTGAGATACATTGTGGTCATTTTCTAGGGATACCATAACAAATTACCACAACCTGGCCGGCTTCCAGCAACAGAAATTCATTCTTTCACAGCTCTGAAGGCTAAAAGTCTGAAATCCAGGTTTTGGCAGGACCATGCTTTCTGATTGCTGTAGAGGAGTCGTCTTCCTTGTCTTTTCCTAGCTTTTAGTGGTTTCTTTCAATCCTTGTCTTGTAGACCCATCTACTCCAATCTCTGCCACTGTAGCTACATGGGGTTCTTCCTATGTAAGTCTGTGTTTCTTCTCTTCTTACTAGGACACCAGTCATTTTATTTGGTCCCACCCTAGTCAAGTATGACCTTATCCTAATTAGACTATATCTGTGAAGACCCTATTTCCAAATAAGGACACATTCACAAATATCAAGAATAGTACTTCAGCAAATCTTTTGGGAGGTGGAACACAAGTTGTTCCATAACACTGGTGATAGCCATAGCTTGATTTTTTTCCCCCAGCAATGTGTGATAGTTTGGATGATCTGATACAAACACTGGTTATCGATCTTTCTGTTCTTTCTCAAACCCCAGTTGTTTTACAAGGAAATAGCAGTTATCTTGACCCTATGAAGGGAAATGCTCTTAGGAAAGTCTTGCAGCCTTGCTCATCACTAATCAGATTTCTCCACACTTGAAAACTTGAGCTTCACAAGCATTAAAATTAAGGCTAAAGGAAGAATGAATGTATTAGAATCAATTTTTGATGTAATAAAATCACAGTAGCATTATTAGAATCATTTTCATGGTTGAATAGTAATGTATTTACTTTATAACATATTTCAATGAATGAGTAAAATATTTACTTAATATAGACAAAGCACTACTGAGAATTCAAATTATTCTGAGATATTTCTGTTTCCTAAAGAAGATTTGAGCCAGGACAAAAACATGAAAATTTAGTACAGACCCTTGCAAGTACATACATCATCTTTAACTTAGGGAAACTTTCAAGCAATACAAAAGTGAAGAACAGTGAATGCCCATCTTTAACAGTTATCAGCATTTTCCACATCTTGAAACCAACATGCAAATGTTATTTTTAATGGTACAAGGTTTATGTTATTTCTCTAAATCATAGTAAAATTTTAGAATATACATTTTATTACTGTGTGGTATACCTTTGTGTTCCTTCTGTTTTCCAGATTCTGCATTAGTTAGTGGTAAAAATAAAAGAGGAAAGAGTAGGTCTTACAAATCTTTGCCATCAAATCACTTATAATCTTGCTCTTTAAAAAATAGTTTTTGAAACTGTTTATAAAGCATGGTGCTAGTGCTAGGTGCTAGATGCTGAAGCATGTTTAAATATTTCAATAATCTCGCTCTGTACCAGGTCTTCCCTTTTTCTACAAAATTTATCATAACTCTAAATTTAGTTTTTATGACCAGCAGTACCTTTTTTGGAGGTTATAAAAATTTACTCCAAATCCTATGTAGAAAATGAGTGATTTGCCTACTGTCTCAGTTAGATGACTTGTATAATTTTATTGGCTATACCAGTCATTATAGGTTTATTAACTTCCTTTGATTCTTCATATTTTAAAATCCATATTTCTAAAAATACACACTCATGATAAAACATTTCAAAGAATTCTCTGATCCCTGTTTCCTCTTCCAGGGTTTACCAGTTTGTGTGTGTGTGTGTTTTGAGTCAGGATCTACTCTGTTGCTCAGGCTGGAGATGCAGTGGCTTGATCAGGGCTCACCGCAGCTGCCACCTGCTGGGCTCAAGCGATCCTCCTGCCTCAGCTTCCTGAGTAGCTGGGACTACAGTGATGAGCCACATGCCACTGGGCCCAGCTAATTTTCTAAGATTTTTTTGTAGAGACGAGGTCTTGCTATGTTGTCCAGGCTGGTCTTGAACTCTTGGGCTCAAGCAATCCTCCCACCTTGGCCTCCCAAAGTGCTAGGATTACAGGCATGAGCCACCTCGCTTGGTCTAGAGTTTACCAGTTTTTTATTGTTTGTTTGTTTTTTGAGTTGGAGTCTCACTCTGTTGCCCAGGCCGACGCTGGAGTTCTGTGGCAACACTCATGGCCACCCAAGCCTTTGACCCGTTGGGCTCTGGTGATCCTTCTGCCTCAGCTTCCAGGTAGCCAGAACTATAGGTGCGCGCTCCCACGCCCGGCTAATTTTTTATTTATTGTATAGATGAACTCTCACCAAGTTGCCTGGGCTGGTCTCAAACCTGCTGACTCAAGCAATCCACTCGCCTCAGCCTCCCAAAGTGCTGGTATTACAGACTGAGCCATCAAGCCCGGCCGAGCTTACCAGTTTTAAGAGGGTTTTGTCATTTAAGAATTTTCTGTACATAATTACCTTTTTTGGGTGGGAGGGAGTTGGAGTCTCACTCCATCATCCAGGCTGGAGTGCAGTGGCACGCTCACGGCCACCCCGGTGTTGACTTGCTGGGCTCAGGAGATCCTTCTGCCTCAGTCTTCCAAGTAGCCAGAACTACAGGCATGCACTACCACACCCGGCTAATTTTAAAAATTTTTATTGTAGAGATAAGTTCTTTTTTTTTTTTTTTTGAGTTGGAGTCTTACCCTGTCACCCAGGCTGGAGTGCAGTGGCACGCTCCCGGCCACCGCAGCCTCGACCTGCTGGGCTACGGTGATCCTTCCATCTCAGCCTTCCAAGTAGCTGGAACTACAGGTGTGCGCTATCACGCCCAGCTAATTTTTTTGATTTATTGTAGAGATGAGGTCTCGCCAAGTTGCCCATGCGGGTCTCGAACCCGCAGGCTCAGGCAGTCCACTCACCTCAGCCTCCCAAAGCGCGGGATTACAGACTGAGCCACCGAGCCCGGCAAGATGAGTTCTTGCCAAGTTGCCCAGGCTGTTTTCGAACCCCTGGGCTCAGGCAAACCTCTCACCTCAGCTTCCCAAAGTGCGAGGATTACAGGCTTGAGCCACCGCACCTAGCCCATAATTACATTCTTAAAAGAAAAAACCTAAAGTGTTTTTTTTTCATGCTGTTTCATGTAATTTTTTTTCACTTAATAATACAGTTTGGGGGGACACACCTTGTCAACAAGGGTACCTGCGTAATGAACATTTGTATACTTAACCCTGAATTGTACCCCATATCTTTAAAATTACAGTCAATCAATAAATAAAAATAATACTAATACAGTTTGTACATCAATACATATCAGTATATAAAAAGTCTACCATATGCATTTTAATGACTGAATAGGGACTTACTGTGTAGTTCACTTTAATTAACTTACTTGCCTTTAATTAAATGTCACTAAAAGCAGATGTTTACTATTAGAAAATGTCTCCAAATTTTTGAGTTATGGTGTGAGTATACTCATTCATGGTTTAAGACTGCAGTGGAATTGCTGGATCAGAGAGATGTGCATTTGCAATTTTATTTTTATTTATTTATTTATTGAGTCAGAGTCTCACTCTGTTGCCTAGGCTGGAGTGCAGTGGCATGCTCATGGCCATCGTAGCCTCTACCTGCTGAACTCAGGTGATCCTTCCACCTCAGCCTTCCAAGTAGCTGGAACTACATGTGTGCGCCACCATGCCTGGCTACATTTGCAATTTTAATAAGAAAACCATTTCAGGGACAAACTGATCTCTTCTTGCAGTGTTAATTTCTAAACACAGAGCTCCATAGAAAAATGTAAATTAATGTATTTTATTACCTTGTTAGTACCATTTAAGTTAATAACCAGGTGGATGAGATCTTTTCAAATGTTTGTTTGTTTTCAGTCTCTAAATTGTTTGCCATTGTTTTATATTGTGAATGAATTGTTCAGGTAAATAAAAGATATTTTTCAAAGAGAAAGAGATGTTAGAAAGCTTTGCCTCTTTATTTCTGATGTTTCCTTTTTTCTTAACTTTTAATGCTAAAAAAAATTCCCATTATAAAGTTAATGGAAGGAAAAGTGACAGATTAACTTGGAGATGATCACATTTCATGTTGCATCTCTAGAATTTATTTTTATTCTAATAATGATAATCTATGAGCAAACATATACTTTTTTCCCCCCAGGGCATAAATAATCTTGCTGCTATGCTTCCAAGCTGTAGTCTGACTCAACCTAAGATTTAAACCGAAGGTGAACCTCTGAGGTCAGTTAAAGTAGCACTTGGTATTTTTTCTTGGTGTTTTCTATTTATTTGTTAACTTTTAATTAAAGTTGTAAGTTAAGTTTCTTTTCAAGAGCTCCAGTGACTCACTTAGCTTTTAAGGGCCTTAGGTACAGTTGGGAAACTGGAGAAGTCAAAAAAGGGTCAAAGAGAAACACTGAAGAGAGGTTAGAAAAAGAAGTGTATTTAGCTTGGAACTTAATACTAAGTCCAGCTGTTGCCCTCATTTGTGGTGCCATTTAGTGTCTATTTTGCCATGTTCTAATAATGCCATTGTAAAAGACTACATTAGTGTAACTAGAAGATAAATACATTTGTCTCACAAGTAAATCAAACTAACAAAAGAAATATATCTTCACAATTCAGTATTCTTCAGTTGAGAATTTGGGATCTGCTGCTGATAGAACTCGACCTGTATGACATTCTGACAGTGCTAAAGACTGGGGTTGGAAACTCTTAGAAGCCCGAATTGTAAATAGCCAGTTGTCCTGTAGTAAAGTCTCTACTTTGTCATCTTGCTTTCCTGCTCTTTTGTGATCCTACAATACTAAGACTTGCTTTTATCTTGTTTTCAAGATAAAGGGTCAATGTAGGATTAATTTAGTAAATATTTATCGAATGCCTGCTGTGAGCTAAGTCTTGGGATATAAAAATAAAGAAACATGCCATTTATCACGTGTGCCATTGGTTCTTGAATATAGTTGTGTATTAGTGTTGGATGAAGTACAGAGATATTAGACTTGTAAGAATTTAAAACCTTTCATTAGGAAAGTTTCCAAACTAGCTACACAAAAGTAGGCTGGTATGATGACTTCTCCCTTACCATCTCCTAGCTTAAATGGTTATTAACGTAAAGTACTTCCACCTTCTTTTCCGTGCTATTTACATGTTAAGAAACCAGGTCTTGGTGACTAACCTCTTTCTGACCTTTTGGATTTGTTCGTTTCTTCTGATATTGTCTCTTTCCTTTATCCCCTATAATTCCTTTACACTGGAAGTAAACCCTAAAACCTGAGTTGGATTCAGTTAAACATTTTTGGTGAGAATGTTCTTAGTGATTCTGGGGACATGGAAGACACCTAATAATCGGGGGGTGATACTTTGACAACCTTTGGATTTCTGATTTCTCATCCACTTTTCTTCTAAGGTTTTCTGAATCAATTTTTTCATTAGCTTTGGCAATATGAGAGTTTTCTAATTCTATTCTACCTTCTTTATTTATTATCTATAATTATTTATGAAGAAGGATTTTTCTTCATCAGCCAGAGCTATTTGGTTACCCCCTTAAAGAGGTCTTAGTTGGGGGATATTAAATCACTTTTTTCTTGTAATCAAAATACTTAGATATCCAGAAATTTATATTATAAAGAATTAGATTTTTTTTGTCTTTTTTGAGCTAACTTGTTTAGAGCTATACTTATCATCAAATTCTGACACCAAAATTTTAACATAAAATTTTTTACTCTTGCTTGACAGCTTAAAAATTCCAGTTGCCTCTGGCAACTTATTGACCAGAATTTTAGATCTCTTTAGAAATAAATGTATCATCACATAATAATTTCTGTTGTGTGCGGCTTTAAAATTAGGGAACTCTGACTCTAATTTTTAAACTATGTTTAATTTATTAAAGAGAAAAATCAAGTATATTTTAAAAGAAAGGATGTGGGATCAAGGAGGACAGCCTTGGCAACAATGGCCCTTAAACCAGCAACAATGGATGCAGTCATTCCAGCACCAACAGGATCCAAGTAAGGATACAAATTGGATTTAGAAGGGAATGGGGGTGGATCTATAGAGCTGGGTAGGAGATAGGTGGTGGGATCAAAGGAGATGGAATTAGTATTGGTGTATTGGATCATTTATGGTTAGGATGTAATCTGTTCTCAAATAGCTTTTCCATAGCATATATGGTAGGAAATGAATATCCCTTTGAAAGATTTTCTCAAAGGGTAGGAACTAGCTTTTTGAAGATTATGCATTTTTAAAACTGATTTAGTCCTTGTTTTTCCTACAGAAAAATTCTAAAATATGTTGCTTAGGTAGTGCATGCTTTTATAGTTAATTCTGAATCTTACAATTCTGTCTTGATCATACTTAACTGTATGGTATGCTGTATCATTTTAAAGTTCCTTTTTTTTGTTTTTTGGTTTTTTTGATTCAGAGTCTCACTCTGTTGCCCAAACTGGAGTGGGTGGCATGATCATAGTTCACTAGTTTCCAGCTCCTGGGCTCAAGTGATCTTCCTGTGTCAGCCTCTCAAGTAGCTGGGACTACAGGCCCACGCCGCCACACCTGGCTAATTTTTTAATATTTTGTAGAGATGAGGTCTCACTGTGTTTCCCAGGCTTGTCTCAAACTTCTGGCTTAAGTAGTCTTCTCGCTTTGACCTCCCAAAGTACTAGGATTACAGGTGTGAGCCACCACACCTGGCCTTAAAGTTTCTTTTTCCTGTGGAATATTTCAAGCGTATATGCAGAGGTAGAAAGAAGAGTATAGGGAGCTCCCATTTATAACTTGGCTTTAACAGTTATTAACTGGTGGCCAATTTTGTTTCATCCATATGAACCCTTAATGTTGCTTTGCCCTTACTGGGTTAGTCTGTTGCTATTTCTTTTTTTTTCTAATAGCCACATAGCATTCTGTTGTACAAAAGTGCTATAATTTAACAAACCCAATTTTTTTATTTTATTTTATTTTATTTTTATTTTTTTGAGTTGGAGTCTCACTCTGTGAGACCAGACTGGAGTGCAGTGGCATGCTCCCGGCGATCCTTCTGCCTTAGCCTTCCAAGTAACTGAAACTACAGGCACGTGCTACCACACCCAGCTAATTTTTTTGATTTATTGTGGAGATGAGGTCTCGCCAAGTTGCTCAGGCGGGTCTCGAACCCGTGGGCTCAGGCAATCCACTCACCTCAGCCCCCAAAACGCGGGATTACAGGCTGAGCCGCTGAGCCATCGAGCCCAGCACAAACCCACTTTTAGATGTTTAATTGTTTATAGCTTTTTGAAACAATTAGCATAATTTGTATACATATCATTTACTTGTCCAGTTATTTAGATTTGTTAGATTACAGTTACACACTTAAAAAATTTTAGATACACGTTGCCAAGTTTAACCCCATATGGGTTATGCCAATAGTGTATGAGAATGCGTATTTAATCTTTAATAAGCTGTGAGTAATTGTTTTGTTTATTAATAATATTAAATCTTAATGCATTTTTGGTTGGTTTTGCAAAAAGTAAAAAAAAAAAAAAAAAAAATCTTGGCTGGGTTTAGTGACTCAGCCTGTAATCCCAGCACTTTGGGAGGCTGAGGCGAGTGGATTGCCTGAGCCTGTGGGTTTGAGACCAGCCCGGGCAACTTGGCGAGACCTCATCTCTACAATAAATCAAAAATTAGCTGGGTGTGATAGCGTGCGATTATAATTCCGGCTACTTGGAAGGCTGAGGTGGAAAGATCGCCAGAGCCCAGCAGGTGGACGCTGGGGTGGCCATGAGCGTGCCACTGCACTCCAGCCTGGGCGACAGAATGAGACTCCAACTCAAAATATATATTTATATAAAGACGTTAAGTATAGATATTTGGGAAAGAAAAAGGGAGAAGAGTCTTCAAGGTAGCAGGGGCAATGAGTTTTTAGCAAAGATTGACTAAGAAGTTGCTAAGGAGATACGTTTTGCCCACAGAAGGGAGCCTTACTTAAAGCACCTGTGAGGAGCAGGGGTAGATAGCTATACCCATACAAGATCTGTAGGCTCTGATGTAGGCCTTAGGCCTGGAAAGATGAATAGGATATGCTGAGGAAGAAATGACTGAGTGAATATTTTTATATTGTATTTTTCTAATAAAAAGGTGATGACTTTTTAAAAACTCTGTAAACTAAGATGCAACGGATAAATTCTTACAAGTTAGTACGAAGTCTGTCAAATATACCCTGCTCCTATATCCACCTGCCTTTTTCTTCCCTTCTTTTTCCCAGATAGTGAAGATCTTTTATAAATTTGTGTGTGTTTTATACTTCAGTTCGTTTTTAGGGGGAAGTTTTTTGGGGTTTTTTTAAGTCAAGGTCTTACTCTATCACCCAGACTGGAGTGTAGTGGCATGATCATGACTCACTGCAGCCTCAACTTCTTGGGCTCAGGCGATTCTTCTGTCTCCACCTACCAAGTAGCTAGGACTACCGGCATGCACCAGCTACTTTCTTTGATTATTTTATAGAGACGAGGTCTTGTGTAACCTGCAAATCTCAGAATCAAGTGATCTCCCACCTAAGCCTCCTGAGTAGCTGGGACTACTTTTTCTTCCCTTTTTTTTCAGACAGTGAAGATCTTCCATAAGTTTTTTTTTGTGTTTTTTGTTTGTTTGTTGGTTGGTTTGTTTTCTTAACTTCACAGTATGATTTAGATTCTTTGATGCTAATTCAGTTTTCCATGGCTTGTGCTATTCTTTTTAATAGTCACTTCAAGCTACTTATGAAGGAATCAGTCTCACATTTGGGTATGCCATCACTCCTGACTAGTTTTTGTTGTTGTTTTAGAGACAAGGGCTCACTATGTTGCCCAGGCTGTTCTTGGACTCTTGGGCTCAAGCAGTCCTCCTGCCTCCCAAAGTGCTGGGATTACAGGTGTGAGCCACCATGCCCAGCCTTGCTTTTTTTAGAAATGGGTTAGGAGTGTTTTTGTGGTATTTTTGTCTGAAAGTTTTAATGTAGTTTACATTAATATTTTTTTTTTTAGCCTGAATAAGGGTTATTTTCTAAGTGTCCTTTAGGCTATAACATGCTTGAATTAAAGACCTCTTTTGAAAAAAAATTTTTTTTTTTTTTTTGTGAGTTGGGAGTCTCACTCTGTCACCCAGGCTGGAGTGCAGTGGCACACTTACAGCTACCCCAGCGTTGACCTGCTAGACAAGCGATCCTTCCACCTCAGCCTTCCAGGTAGCCGGAACTACAGGCGTGCACGCTACCAAGCCCGGCTAATTTTTTGATTTTGTTGTAGAGACAAGGTCTCGCCAGGGTGCTTGGGCTGGTATCAAACCCATAGGCTCAGGCAGTCCACTTGCCTCGGCCTCCTAAAGTGCTGGGATTACAGGCTGAGCCACCGAACCTGGCCAAAAAAGTATTTTAAATTTGCTTCATACCCTCTCTCTCAGAAATATTTAAGATTTCTACTAGGGATCTACATTAGCTCCTGCATTCTGAATGCTAAGTTCTGTATTAATGTACGTTAGGCCAGATTGACTGGGCTGCATTGGCTCAAGCGTGGATTGCCCAAAGAGAAGCCTCAGGACAACAAAGCATGGTAGAACAACCACCAGGAATGATGCCAAATGGACAAGATATGTCTACAATGGAATCTGGTCCAAACAATCATGGGAATTTTCAAGGGGATTCAAACTTCAACAGAATGTGGCAACCAGGTTTGTTGTTTATGTTTTCCAAATTTGGGGACTTTCTAAAAATAAAATGAATATTAATGTTAACTTTTTTAGTTTGCTTAGTTTTATGACTTCTTGATATTAATGCTTAATGAATAGGCAGTTCCAATTTGATTTGACTTTGACATTTTGTGGTTAAAATTACTCTGTACTCAGTCTGCTAGCATTGTGGCACTTAGTTTGATTATTTTCTTGGTTCTTCATTCCTAGGCTGACAGGGGCTGGGAACACTCTGGAAGCCTCACTTGGAATCTAGGGAAGAGAGCATTCAAATGTCTCTCTGTTGCAACCTCTGGCCTTTTCAGAAGCAGCACTGGCAGAGTAAAACATGTCTAGCCTCTAATTAAAGAAAAATTATGTCACCATGTGACAAATTAGTCTGTCAAATATACTCTGCTCCTACCATCCACCTACCTTTTTCTTCCCTTTTTTTTCAGACAGTGAAGATCTTCCATAAGTTTTTTTGTGTGTTTTGTTTTATTTTTTTGTTTGTTTTCTTAACTTCACAGTATGATTTAGATTCTTTGATGCGAATTCAGTTTTCCATGGCTTGTGCTACTCTTTTTAATAGTCACTTCAAGCTATTTATGAAGGAATCAGTCTCACATTTGGGTATGCTGATGGTGAAGTCATATCCTCCTTTCCCTATTACTACTTACTGTTTCTCACTGTAAGAATGGAAAACTCAAGAAGTAATTCCTTGATATCACTTTTAAAAAGATAAATTTTCTCATCTCTGACACTGAGGTGGTTCATTTCCAGCTTTCTTGAAAGCCAAGTTCCCCTAAGTTTGAAAATGTTTTAGCTCCCAAGTTCAAGTTCATAAATGACTCACCCTGGCATCACCACGCCCCCTGGTTTTGCTCTACTGGCTTTCTTTGTTACCCTGGGCAAGTGTTTTAATCTCTGTGTGCCTCAGCTTCCCCTCCTGAAATTGGCAAAAATAATACATGACTTCTCCCTACCTCACAGGGATGTTGTGAGGATAAATGTGTTCATGGAAGAAAGAAACTGTCTCAACTCTCAAGGTATTCTTTTTGTGGTGGTGTACTGAGCAAAAATAGAAAAACAATGAAAAATTGCTTTGGATTTTGTTGGATTTATTAAAAATAATTTGGGGCATTTGGTTTCCATTTGTTTAGGGTATGAATCAGAGTGGAACTAGCTCATTTGAATTATATATAAGACAGTTTATTTCATTGCTTGTTTTTAAGGTATTTAAAAGGAATTTGACCAAGAAGTCATAAGTTTTATCTGTTTCTTTTACTGAAAAATTTTGCTTTTTTAAAATCTTAAAATTTTGTGTTGGTTTTGTTATAACCCCTGTTGAATGTTTTTATACCTAAATCCTAAATAGAATGGGGAATGCATCAGCAACCCCCACACCCCCCTCCAGATCAGCCATGGATGCCACCAACACCAGGCCCAATGGACATTGTTCCTCCTTCCGAAGACAGCAACAGTCAGGACAGTGGGGAATTTGCCCCTGACAACAGGCATATATTTAACCAGAACAATCACAACTTTGGTGGACCACCCGATAATTTTGCAGTGGGGCCAGTGAACCAGTTTGACTATCAGGTGAAAGATATTTTGTTGCTTTAATATTGTAGATGTGCACGTAATCCATTCTTTGGAAGTGTCTCATCAAGAATACCTAAGATACGTGTTTCGCTTTTCAGACTTCTGCGGATAAGCACATACCAAATTTTGAGTATTAAAATCATTAGATTTTTGTTTTTTCATTTTTTTTTTTAGTTTATTAGAAAATGGCATAAAGGATCGATAGGGGAAAATTTCTATAAAATTACAAATGTATAAGTGCAATAGCTATATGATGTTTTGTTTTCTAATTTATAACTTCAAAATGGAATATTTACTTGTTAAATAAAAGTTAGAAAATGCATAGTAGTTGAATACATTGTTTGTCAATAACAGATTATGGTTAAGGCATGAATAAAACACATGAACATAGATCATCTTTCTAAATGTAGTACCTTTTGCTGTGTAGAATTATGACTTTTTCTAGCGTTGACTTTTTTTTTCTGTTCCGACATGACATGTTAATGGGATTGTCCATCATTTCCTTTGTAGCGTCAAATTCATTCCTAGGGACGTAGAACTCTATGGAGAATAGTGTCATATGCAGGGCTTTATTTTCTTAATCCCCTCTGCCAGGGTCTACTCTTAAATTATAGTGCTAGGTGTCATTTTGAAATAACTGATGGCAATTATTAGCTTATAAACTGTGATCATAATAAAACATTCTGAAAAAAACATTATTTCATTAGTTCTAAGGTGGATTTAATAATGGACATACAATATTTACTGTGAGACAGTAGTCCTCTCAATACATATTTAGATACTTGTTGTATACTTACACTTGGTATACAGGTATGGCAGTTTTTGTTTTGTTTTTGAAGAAATGTGGCAGGAAGTGTTTACTTACCCCACTTTTACTTGCTAAACCCCATACTAATAACAAAGAGCTCTATTAGCAACTGACTTAGAAAAGCCTCTTGAAAATAGCAAAATTGCAAAAAATATTTAATGATTCAGTAACTTCTATTTTTCCCTATAAGTAAATGTGTCTTTCAAGACTATAGATACAACTTATGTTCACTGTAAGTAGGAAGTAGAAATTGTCAAGAAAATTTCATGGATTTTCTAGTTAAAGAAAAATTAATATTTTTTTATCTTAGTGGTAGGATTAGTTTATAAATGGATTCAGAATGAAAAAGTTTATATATATGTATATATATAAACACACACCCTGTTCTGTATTTCTTGAAAATAGCTTTATCACTTGGCTTTTAGAAAACTGTGCATTTACATAGGCAGAAAAATCTTTCTTAAGAAAAGTAAGCCTAGGTACTTGGGGCTACAGAAGTATCGGTGGATATTAGAACCATGGAATTCTTGGATTTGCTGCACACATGGATTTCTACTGTCCCAGTTCATAACACGCGTGTGTCCCAGAGAGTATATTGTATTAATGTGAAGAAAAATAAACTGCAATACTCTTTCAGCATGGGGCTGCTTTTGGTCCACCGCAAGGTGGATTTCATCCTCCTTATTGGCAACCAGGACCTCCAGGACCCCCAGCACCTCCCCAGAACCGAAGAGAAAGACCATCATCATTCAGGGATCGGCAGCGTTCACCTATTGCACTTCCTGTGAAGCAGGAGCCTCCACAAATTGGTAGCTATTTTAGTGGACCATGGTTGGCCACTTTATTATATAAAAAGGATTCTTTTTTTAAAAATTGTTCTAATATCTCTGATATGTTAGGTATTGATACCTGAAAACCCTGTTTTTTATAGTCATAAACCTTAAAAATTGCAAAAAATACACTAGTCTAAAATATTAAAAGTTTTTAATAAATTTTTACCTTAAAATCCAGATCATGTGATGAAGTGTATATTTATGATAGCCATAGCATCTTGAGATTTTCTTCAGTGTTGGCATTTCAGTACATTATGCAGACATACAAGCCCTTTTTTTTTGAAAACTTCTAATTGTTTTCTGGTGTGGTCTTGTCTACTGTTAGTTCATCTGATGTACTGCTGCCAGGTTAATTTTCCTTTGATTATTTCACATTCCCTAAGTGTTTTGGCAGAAAATTTCAATTTTTAAATAACATATAGAGCAAACATTTTCAGTGACAAACATATTTATGCTACTTTATACCTAGAAAGTCCCGAATTACCCAGTATTTAATGTACCTGAACATCTGACTCTTTCTTTTTTGCAGTCTAGGAAGATTCTGACTTTACTGCTTTTTTAACTTAATGCTTGTTTAAATGAATTCTTAGTGTGAAAATAGGACTTGTGCTTTTGTTTGATTTTATATTCATATTTTAGGAAGCAGCTTATTAGTGTGAGAATTTGGCTCTGAATTATCATCACACTACATTGTCACTATTTACCTTGGCACATGATTTAATTTTCTTGAGCCTCTGTTCTCTTACCTGTCAAAGTGATCTCTGAAGGAGATAATAGTGATCTCTGAAGACTTTTGTAAGGATTAAATAAGATGACTTAATGTGCTTTCCTTGTGTCCTAGCAGATTGTAAGCATTAGGACAATGTTCCTGGTATTATTAAAAGTGATGGCTTTTAAGAAAAGCACGATGTTTAATGGGCTTTTTTAATTTACTCAAAAAATTTGTAGAAATTCAGAAATAAGAACCTCAGGTGTGTTTGATTTTTAAGTAACTGACTTGTACTTTTTTTTACCCCACTTGAAACAGATGCAGTAAAACGCAGGACTCTTCCAGCTTGGATTCGTGAAGGTCTTGAAAAAATGGAACGTGAAAAGCAGAAGAAGTTGGAGAAAGAAAGAATGGAACAACAGCGTTCACAATTGTCCAAAAAAGAAAAAAAGGCGACAGAAGATGCTGAAGGAGGAGATGGCCCTCGTTTACCTCAGAGAAGTAAATTTGTAAGTAGAATCCTTGACATGAAACTCCTTGTGATACTCTTGACTGTGTGAAAACTTTACTGAAGTATACATTTTAGGCTATAGAAGAGTATCAGTAATGTTCCTAAGATCATATTCATTAATTAATTACTATCTGTTTTATGTATGTATGTGTTATGGAAGGTAGGGTAAGGAGAAAGGTGACAACAAGTTTACAGACATTTCATTCCAGAGAGATATTATTCTATGGGATGCTGGGTAAATCTTATCTTGATAAATCTGTATTCGTTTGTTTTGGTACAGCTGACTCTCTAGTGGTAGATTATAAATCAAATCTATATTAAAATAGCAATAGAGAAATAAATTTGCCTTTTTGTAAATATTTCTATGTCTGAGGATATAATGATTTTTATTCTTTTTGACATGAGCACTGAAAGTATAACAACATTTTATTTATGTATTTGCTTATTTGTTTATTGGAAATAGGGTCTCCCTCTGTTGCCTAGGCTAGAGAACAGTGGTGCGACCATGGCTCACTGCAGCCTTGAACTGCTGGGCTCAAGTGATCCTGCCATGTTGGCCTCCAGAAGTGCTGGGATTACAGGCATGAGCGACTGAGCCTAGCCAGCAGCATTCTAAATCTTTAAACCTTCATCAATTAGGTGGCGTAAGTGGTTTAGGAAATTTTTTTTTTCAGCAGTAATGTGCTTCTAGCAGGTATGTCAGCCACTAAACCAGCTGGTATGCAACTCAGAAAAGGCCATTTTCTGCTTTAGAAACAAGTCTCAAGGACAGCATAATAACTAGATTTTGGCAGTCATTGGTTTTGCTTAAATTCCATAATTACTTTTTCTTTTTTTAAATGACCCATGCCAAAGCTGTGTTTTTATTCTGGATTTTATGAAAACAAGAAACCACAGAAAAACAGAAACAACAGGAAAACACTATTAAAGTTTATCTTTTTTTTAAAAAAAAAATATATGAAATAGTGAATTTCCAAATTTGATTTTTTTTTTTTAATTGGAGATTATTCTTTTTTCTTCCCAAATGCCCTTGGGCTTGTGTTGCATATATTTTTCCCCTGGTCCAAATAGTCTTTCCATGGTAGTGTTTAGGAGGTCATCTTATCTTTTACTTAGTAGGATTGTTAAAAATGACTATGGAACACTTTGACAAAGGAAGGGTTATGTGCCATCTGGTTACTGAAACCTAAAATCATACAAAGAGACAAACTGCTGACGTTTCCTCAATCTGAAGTAGACTGCATTTTTATCTATTCGGTATATAGCCCAGAAGAGGCACATCTGTAGCTTCCTTCTTTTAAGCTAAGTTGCAGGGTCAGCTGAGATCTTGGAACTGATTAGAGATTTTTCATTTTAAGTTACGATATTAGGTAAATTGCTTAAATGTATAGCTGTAAAAGTTCTATTGAATAATATATCTGTGGTCCATTTATCCAAAGTTCTACAAGCTACTCATTTCAGTATTATCATATATCATGAATATTAATTAAATTAGTCTCTGGACATGATGTTTTTCTGGTTATTTACAAAATAAGTCAAAATTGAGTAGGGAAGATGAAAATTGGAAAAGTAAAATGATTGATTTTTATAAGCCATTTTGTAAGCTTAAATTTCTTCTCAGGCAATACTTATTTCTGTCTCATAGACTTTTTAATTTGGGGTTTAAGAATTTTTGATATGTAAGGTAAGAATTTTACATTACAAACATGGATTTGAGCCATATTATTACTTTTTATAGGATAGTGATGAGGAAGATGAGGACACTGAAAATGTTGAGGCTGCAAGTAGTGGAAAAGTCACCAGAAGTCCATCTCCAGTTCCTCAAGAAGAGCAGAGTGAACCTGAGATGACTGAAGAAGAGAAAGAGTATCAAATGGTAGGATGTTACATTTCTTACCATGTATAGGAATTTATTTTGTTCGCAATTTAAAAAAAACTATTGGTTGGCTGTCTTAAACATTTAAGCCAAGTACTCTGAAACAATTATAAAATGTTTATTCATTCATAGGTTTACTGGGCAAATAATGTCTGCAAAATCCAGGTAATGGTTAAAATACAAAATCATGGGGCTTGGTGGCTCACACCTGTAATCGCAGCACTTTGGGAGGCGGAGGTGAGAGGATTGCCTGAGTCTAGGGGTTTGAGGCCAGCTTGCATAACTTGGCGAGACCTCATCTCTACAATAAATCAAAAAGTTAGCGGGCTATAGTGGCATGCACCAGTGGTTCCAGCTACTTGAAAGGCTGAGGCGGAAGAATCACTTGAGCCCAGCAAGTCAAGGCTGCCATGGCCATGAGCATGCCACTGCACTCCAGCCTGGGTGACAGTGAGACTCCAACTCAAAAAAAAAAAAGATTCTTCCACCTCAGCCTCACAAAGTTCGGGAATTACAGGCATGAGCCACCATGCTCGACCCCTACTCTCATTTTTATAGATGAGTAATGTGGAGCTCAGAGAGGCCAAGAGACTAACGGCTAGCTATAAACAGTTGTTGATAACCAAGACAGTGCTAGAATTCAACTCTTAATTTCAAGTGTATGTGCTCTCTATTTTATATCATGTTAATTGTTACTTAAGGGTTCTGTTATAGTTTATTAGTATATTACAGGGGTCAAAAACAAAAGTATTCAGAATAAAAGGACTTCATCTGGTAGAATGGAATAACGTTGTTTTCCTTTTTTTCCTCTCAGATTTTTAACCCAACCTTGAAAAGTGATTTAAGAAATTGGTATCAGCCAGGTGCAGTGGCTCACACCTGTTATCCCAGCACTTTGAGAGGCAGAAGCGAGAGGATTGCCTGAACTCATGGGTTCGAGACCAGAATGAGTAACATGATGAGACCTTGTCTCTACAATAAATTTTAAATAATCAGCCAAATGTGGTGGCGCATGCCTGGTGGTTCCATCTACTTAGAAGGCTGAGGAGGAAGTCTCGCTTGAGCCCAGCAGGCCAACACTGCGGTAGCTGTGAGCATGTCACTGCATTCCAGTCTGGACAACAGAGTGAGACTTTGACTCAAAAAAAAAAAAAAAAGAAATTAGTATTGTTTGCTTTAAGTTTGATCAAGAAAAAAGTGGAAAATTTAAACATTATCAATTTTTAAAAAGAGAAGGGAAAAAACTACTTACCTATATTAAATAAGAGATACTTCTTTTAAAACACCCATAGAAATTTTTATTAATACGGGCTTTTAAAAATGTTTTGAATTCAGTGTCTCTACTATAACAGATAAATTCTTCCTTTTTTTTGAGACAGGGATTTGCTATGTCACCCAGGATGCAGTACAGTGACACAGTCACTATTTACTGCAGCCTCAACTTCCTGGGTTCAAGCAATTCTCTTGCCTTATTCTCCTGAGTAGCTAGGACTACAGTTGAGCGCCACCGTGCCTGGCTAATTTTTTTTTTTTTTTTTTTTTGATGGGGTGTAGGTGAGGCGGCGCAGGGGTGAGGTGAGGACTACGTTGTCCAGGCTGGTCTTGAACTTAATGGCCTTATAATCCTCTTGCCTTGGCCTCATAATATTTTTTCCTTTGAACTACATGATTTTGAAATTTTCAAAAGTTTTGATGCTTTAGAATAATGTTCAAGGTTCTGTTCCTTGAATTGTTGATGTGATCTCTAAAAATGTTTTTGGTTCTTGGGGATTTTTTTTAAGTAGGAATCTCTCTCTGTCGCCCAGGCTGGAGTGCAGTGGCACACTCACAGCTACTGCAGCCTCAACCTGCTGGGTTCAGGTGATCCTTCCAAGTAGCTGGAACTACAGGTGAGCACCACTGTGCACGGCTATTTTTTTGACTGATTGTAGAGACGAAGTCTCACCAAGTTGCCCAGACTGATCTAAAACCCCTGAGTTCAGGCTGTCCTCTCACTTCTGTCTCCCAAAGTGCTGGGATTACAGACATGAGCCACTATATCCAGCTAAAAATGTTTTATAAGATGGCTTTGCATTTTAATGTTTTTGAAAATATCAAATTGTTGTGGTGGTGATAATTAAATTAGAAACAGTATGTAAAATATTCTCTTTTAGATGTTGCTGACAAAAATGCTTCTGACTGAAATTCTACTGGATGTCACCGATGAAGAAATTTATTATGTAGCCAAAGATGCACACCGGAAAGCAACGAAAGGTATATTGTGGGTGTTCTTGCCTTTGTTTTTTTGGGGGTATTTTGGTTTTGGTGACTGTTTTGGACTTTTTTTTTTTTTTTGATGTTGTCCTTGGTGGATTACTATCAGATATTTGGATATTCTCTTGCATGTTTTAACTCTGGGAAAGAGTAGATGTGTAGATACCATATTAAAACTATACAGGTATTTTGTTTTATCTGACCTACCTGAGCACAAATTAGCAATCATGCTGTTATCCTCTAAAATGTATTGTGGAAAATTTCTGATGTTCAGTTTATTTTGCCAGATTTTTTTTAATAGATACTGTGATTTAGGTTTATGACTTCTAATATAATTTATTTTGACTAATGAATTTTGAATCACGAATGTACAGAGTTTAGTTTACCAGTTATAATTCTTACAGAAGCAAATGATTCCCCACCCTCATATTTTTAGTAACACTTAAAAATAAATTAAAAACAATAATTAAATTATGTGCCATACCTCAGAAATAGAAATCAAGAGATGCTGGTCAACATTTTTCCTCATTATAAACCAATTTCAGGTCACATCAGAATTATAATTTCAAAGCCAGACATGCTACTGGTTTAAAATGAATGTTATGTTTTTAATGTTTCTTCTCTCCCCACAAAGCAGCAGTAGTAGTAGATTTAACAATACCATAGACTCTCATGACTATGAAATCGTGGCTATTTGTGTTAACATGTTGTTCCTGTTGTTGATGTGATACAAAGCTCCTGCAAAACAGCTGGCACAGTCCAGTGCACTGGCTTCCCTCACTGGACTCGGTAAGTGTTCTCCTTACTTATGAGAGGGCCTAAAGGGAAAATCACACTTACCTTGTCTCTCTACATGTTCTGTTTTGAAGCTGTGCTGTTTCTACTTAGTTTATAAATTAAAGATAGGTCTTAGAGTTATGTCAGTCTTTAAAAAGGCTTGCCTATTTTTTTTTTGACTAAAGCATTCACAGTGGAAATTTTATCAATGTGACGTGTAACGGCTAATTGGTAGTTTATTGGGGCAAGTTGTAATGGAGGATTTCCTGATTAATTGCTCCAATATA
>CAUYQG010232432.1:0-18938 GCA_963574415.1 Tarsius wallacei | reverse complement strand
TTGACTCTGGGCTTGTTCGTCACTGAAACCGCTGTCGGTTTCAAACGCGAGCCCAGGTTCGAACCTGAATAAAGACCCTCGTGTTTTTGCATCGGGCTGGCTCCTTGGTGGTGATTTCTCTGGATTATTGAGTACAACAAGCTTGTCTTAATATTTTAAAGATGCTGTAACAAAATACCATAGACTGGTTAGTTTATAAACAACAGAAATTTACTTCGCACAGTTCTGGAGACTGGGAAATTTAAGATCAAGGTGTTAGCAGATCCAGTGTCTGATGAGGACTCTTTTCCTACTTTGTAGATGGCATTTAGTTGTGGTGTCTTCACATGGTGGAAGGGACAGGACACCATGTGGGTCTCTTTTATAAGGACACTAATCCTATTCATGAGGGCTTTGTCCTTATGACCTAATCACCTCCCAAAGGCCCCACTTTCTAATATCACCACATTGGGGATTAGGTTTCAGCATACGAATTTTGGGAAAACACATTCAGACAAAAGCACAGCATATTAACTTGTCTAGAAATAATGTAAGAAAAAAGTCACTGTTTTCAAAGGAAAAAGAAGATAAAACGATATCACAGACGTAAGAATGAATTGGAAGAAAACCTTTCTTTCTTCCAACTTGGGTCCAGTGATCGGTGGCCTGCAAATTATAGGACAACAGGCAGATTTATAAGAGAAAAGACATTATTGATTTATAGCTAACGGGAAAGTTCCCAATAATGGGAAAACTCATGGAATAGCTGGAAATACATGTTTATATATATCAACTTAACAAAAGGAAAGTTTTTAGGGCTTCAGTGGGAGGGGATAGGAAAGTCTGCTAGGTTTTTTAATGCCAATAGAAATAGCCCTCTGTCTTCATGGCAGCTGAATTCTCAGGAAATCTCGTGAGGGGGATTGACAGCTGTATTTTGGGAGCTTGTACTTTAGCAGATAAAAGAATTTCAGGTGACATTTCTGCATCTTCTCTAGTGCATATGTTTTTACTTTAAAATATTTTTATGCTAGCTCTTGGAGTCAGAGAGGGTCCCACAAATGACAGAACTGGAAAATTCTACCTTAAAAATCTTCATTTTAGACATTTTAAGTTTGAATATGAAATGCCTGACCTATGTTTGAGCTTTTTAAGGAAATTGTATCCATTGCATGATTCTTAAGTTTAAACCCAGCAGGTTTAGGCAACTGGGTATGTAATAAGACATGCATAATAAAGTAAAATGTTATTTGTTTATATTTACTTCAGTTTTAAGCATATAAACAGATATATACATACGAGGGGGAACACCCCCTTAAAAAAACAATTATTTTTTTGAGGCAGTCCCCTTGTATAGTATAGGCTTCCTCTGCTAGATAAGTGTTCTAGGAACCCATCAGCATCAGTGTACCAGCTAGCATTGTTATTTGAGGCTGTGTTCGGCTTCACTGATTTATTTTTTTATTGTTATTAATTCAATGCAGTTGCCCATTTTATGATGGGTATTATGAGCACACCTACCCCCACCACACTGAGTGTTCAGTTTTTGACCAAAAACAGCATGATCCGCACCCCCAAGCCCCACCATCCCTATTCACCCAATCTCACCCCAAGTGACTTTTTTTGTTTGTTTCCCCAGATGATAAAGTCCTCAAAGGTAAACATTCTGCCCATGTGGAAGAGGCAAAACAAAACAAACAAACAAACAAACAAAAAAGTGACAGGAGCACTAAAAGGCATTCAAATGGATGAGATCAAAAACTTTGGAACAGTGGAAAAAGTTTCTTGATAGGTGTATTGCATCAAACAGAAAGTTATTTGAAGGTGGCTGAAGCTTAAAAATGTAAGAATAAATACACAATTTTATAAACAAATTCTGTTTTGGGGAGACCCCTTTGGATATACTTATTTCCAACTTTATACTGAAAATAATTTAGATTTGGAAAATACTTGTATTCTTTTGAGCTTCTTGCAAAAATTAGTTATGAAATCATCATCTACTATGTTTCAGTATCACAAAACATATCAGCTGAATGCTTTATTTATTTATTTATTTATTTTTTGAGTCTCACTCCATTGCCCAGGCTGGAGTGCAGTGGCATGCTCATGGCCATCCCAGCATTGACCTACTGGGCTCCAGCGATCCTTCCACCTCAGCCTTCCACATAGCCCGAACTACAGGCACATGATACCACATCCAGCTAATTTTTTGTTTACTGTAGAGATGAGGTCTTGCCAAGTTACCCAGGCTAGTCTCGAACTTGTGAGCTCAGGCAATCCACTTGCCTCGGCCTCCCAAAGTGCGGGGATTACAGTGTTAGAAAGTGCTGGAACCACCAAGCCCGGCCCTGAATTCTTCTTAGCTAAGAATTGTGTTTGTAAATCTGTAGTTGCATTCAGTAGTTCTCATCTAAAGCAAATTAATACTTCTTTTTCCAGTAGTAGATAAGTGCTTGGCATGAAGTTCACACACAAATGTTGGTTAAATAAACAGGCAGATAGATAAGTGTTCTCTAAACTGAAACTGTGATATATACATATTTTTATCCTAAAGAAAAGAAAAGATAAATTTACTTTTTAATGATTAGAGATAGTTTCCTTCTGAACTCTTTTAGGGTGATGATACTTGCCAGCTTTTATAGAACAGCCCTGCTTTATGCTTTTGTCCTACTGTAACTATTAATGATATTCCTGTTCATTCCCAAAAGTGCCCTGGTTTGTGCAATAAATTATATGGTTCTTCTACTTGAATTTCACATGGGATATATAAAGTGGATTTGTGGGAGAGATCAGAGAAATGGCTGGATTGCTTCACTATTTTTATTTCTTTTCTGATTTCTGCACTAAATGGTTTGAAATCCCTGAACTATGGTTTTTCTACATGATTATGAGAGGTTTCTACCTCAAAATATTACTTTGGTCACAAAGACTTGATGACACATTTTTCATATAATTATCTTGTTTGAGTCAAAGCACTGAATGCCTACTAAATTACATATTACATGTATGCTTATTTCTGAGCTGGTATGACTTCTTATCATTACTAATGAAATAATAAAAAAGATAGTGATTTGCAACCAGCAGAATATCATACAAATGGAAGGTAGGTGATAATAGCAGACATTCTAAGTATGTCTGACTTTCATTCCTTTAGACACATGATAGAATTGTCTTTTGCTGCCTCTTTGAATTTAAACAAATAGCCAAAGCAGAAGCTTTACAAGCTAGTCCATGTAGTATCTCCTTCCCTTTCCTAGAAAGCCTGCTGTGTGACCTGGGCTTCAGAGTGTCTGAATGGAACCATTACAGTTCTTTATGCAGCATGAGTAAGAAATCAACTTTTATGATGTTAAGCCGCTGAGGTTTTAATGTGCCTTGCTGCTATAACATAACCTAGCTTAACCTAGCCTCTGTCAACTACTAAAATAACCTTCTATGAGAAACAATTTGTACTGTTTGCTTTCAGAGATGGTTACCACGTCTCCCCCTTCCTGCACTCCTGCCCTCTATTTCATTGAAGTTAGATGGCCACTGGTCTATAATCCCTTAAAGAAGAAAAATGTCATGGAATTGTAGAGCTGGAAGACATTTTAGGGATTATAGAGTTCAACTCCACCATTTAGATCTAGGATACCATAACATAATATGGTAATAATAATACCTTAAATAAGCTCTGGTAGCCACTTCTTTTGTGAACTCAGCAAAGTACTTAATCTTTCTGAATTTACTTCCTTTGACTATCAAAATGGGTAGATGATTACACCTTCTTGTCAGATTTGTTTAAAAGATTAAGTGAATTTAAACGAACCCATCAGCACATTGTGATCATAGGACATCTACATATTTCTTTGTAACTTACAGGCTATGTCAGGCTACACAGGCAAAGCGCAGTAGAACTAAGACTTAAAAATAACAGCTATAATAGCATTAGCTATTTCATGTAAACTTTGCAACCAACTTGTGATTCAGGCAGAACAGAAATTATTATTTTATCTATTTCACAATAGTCATTTAAGACCCAGAGGCCATGATTGGTCCCAAATTGCCATTCATATATAGCAGAACTAAAGCTCAAATCCATGGGCTCTGACTTCAATGTTATACTATTTCTCTCCCACCACCTAAAGCATAAACATGGTACTGTGGATTTTCTAGCCACAGCTTTTCAACTAGAAATAAACTTTGTACAAGTAAGTGTTTCTGATTTCTCTCAATACTCAATCCACAATAAAAGTAGTTAGCATTGTATGAAATAATGATTTACATATCTTAGAGTATATTGATTGGAGAACACTTTCAAAGTAAACTACTATGTGATAAAGAATTTGGCCAGCCTTTGTCTCCAGTTTCTGGGAGGTAGCCTCTAAATCCTTGGCATTTCCTTAATGGAATGTCTTTGTAATTCATGGGGGATCCCGATGATAATTTTATGCCAAGGAGTAATTCACAGGGCTCCTAAATCGCTTATGCTAATGAGATAACCCAGGACAGGAGCTGTCCATGCCAGAAAGCCCATCAATGTGATTAGAGGTTTAAGAGTTTTGAACCATGTGATATTAGCACAACCACTGGGTAGTGGAGGGGACTGGAGGTTGAATTCGATCTTGTGGTAAATGATTAAATCAATCACACTTACTTAATAAACCCCCAAGGAAAACTGTGAACACAGAGCTCAGGTGAGCATCCCTGGTCAGCAGTCACTTACATAGTATACCACATTGATGAATCATCTACATGGTATCACATGTACATATGCCAGAGCAGACTTTTCCTGACTCTGCAGGGAGAAGGCAATAGCTGCTCCTCATCTAAGACCCTCCTATGCTTTGCTCCGCCCATTTCTTCTTTTGGCTTGTTCTGCCTTGTATCCTTTTGCTACAATAAAACTCTAAACACAAGTATAGCACTTTCCTTAGTTCTATAAGTAGTTGTGGTTAATTTTTGAACCTGAGGGGATAATGGAAACCTGACATTTGTAGCTGCCTGGTAAAAAGGGTGTGGGTGGCCCCCAAACTTACAGTTGGTATCTGAAGTGAGGGCACTTATGAAAGTCTCTGCCCTTAACCTGTATGGTTTGGCCCAACTCCAGGTTATTGGGATAAGACTTTATTACTTAAACAAAACTCAAAATCAATGTAGAAAGTGCTTCTTATATTTTCAACTCATAGGTAGATTTGGAATTACCTCATATTTAATAAAATTTTACATTATATTTACATTAAATAATCAAGGGTTTTTTCAGAGCTTAGAATTTTTATCATGATTAAAAAAATTTGTAGGGCTAATTTATGTTATTCTGAAATGTCCTTTATTTTATTTATTTTATAAGCCCATCGTTTTCAAAAACCTAAGATATCCTTATCTGATGAAAATATGACATATTTTTGTTCTATGACAGGGACAAATGGGTGTTCATTATCTGAGGGGGTAACCAATCAAAACAGATTTTTATGGAGGGTGGACCCTTTGTAATACAGGGTTCCTCCTACTCTTACTAGATAAGAATTCTAGGAACCTGTCAGCATCAGTGTACCAGCTAGAGTCATAGTAAGAGGCTGCATTCATTTTTAGTGAATTTTTTTGAAGATTCTTTCAATGCATTTGCCCATTTCATGGTTGGTGATTTACGAGCACACCTGCCCTCACTGTGCTGAGTCTTCTGCAGTTTTTAACCAAAAATGACCTAACCCCCATGCCCTACCCTCCCTTTAACTTGATCTCTCCCATAGCGACTTTTTAAAAACTGTTTCCCTGGATGAAAAATATCCTCAAAAGGAAATATTTTGCTGATGTGGAAGAGGTGAAACAAAAAATGGCAGAGGCACTAAAAGGCTTCTAAACTGACGAGTTCAAAAACTGTTTTGAGCCATGGAAAAGGCATCTCAATAGGTGTATTGCATCAAATGGAGAACACTTTGAAGGTGACTGAAGCTTAAGCAAAAATACACAATTTGCTATAAATAAATTCTGAGTGTTTTTAGGTCCCTCTTGAATATTCTCTGCCTTTCTACAAGTGTGAAATATTTTCTGGGCTGTATCCATGTTTCAATATTAGTTTTCTTTCTTCCCTGGCAGTGCTGAATAAATAAGGCCTACAATAACTGAACAGTACAACATGAGAGCATCATAGAAATTTGCGAATGTTAGAAATCAGGGCTTTCTTCTCACTCTCAGAGACCTAGTGTGAAGCACTCCGCAACTACATAGTGAACTTCTTCAGTCTCCTAGATGATACACATAGAATTTCCACCAGAAACACGTTTCCTTGGTAGTTGGCCCTGCAGAATTAGAATCTAGATGGATGCAAAGTGTCCCCTACTGTGTTGTGTCCCATTAGCAACCTCGCTTTGCATACTGCCTGGTCATAGCCTTTCAGTTCCACAGTGAGGAGAAGGCTACCATTTACAATATTCTCACTCAGTGAAATGCTTCACTGTTGTTTAACCTACAAGTGTTGACATTTTGATGAACTCACCTAATATCTCCTGCTTTGCACTAGTCACCTCAATAAAATGTGAATAGTTCCTATCTTAAACTTATGACTGGTGAAACTACTCATCCTGAGAGTACATCAGTGTTAGAAGTAAATTTTCCTCTTGATAATAAAACATATTTAATTGGTATAAAGATTTGTTTTCAGTGACCATTTAATAAACACCAACTTCATGCCAGGTAATGTGCTAAGTAGTTTTCATATATTAATCTTCTTCTTATTTTTTTTAATCTTCACCCTGCATTGAAATATAAGCATCCCAAGGGCAATGGCATTGTCTACTTTTTCAATGATTTATCTAAAGGGCTTAGAACAGTGCTGAGAACATAGTAGTTACCCATTAATATTAGCTGAATGAATTCGTGGTTTTTCCATTGTGTAAACTAAAATTAAAATGTAACATTTCAATATTACACAAATTACAGACCCGAGGCTATTACTGAATGAGGGCTTTCTTTTAGTTATATAACAGTGTTAGTTATACAACAGATAGTTACACAACTATAATGTATTCACCAACTGAGATCCCTCTGTCTGGAAACTTTTCTCTTATTCTGGAGTTGGCAGAGAACTTGGTAAGATTATAGCCAACCAGACACAGTGAAGGTATCATGCTGTGGTATCCTGAAAGAAAAAAATTCCATAGGAGATTTGGCTTTTTTTGCTTGGTGATATAACCAAAGTTCCTCGAACAGGGGCTGACACTTAGTTGGCACTGCATTCAATAAATATTTTTGAATAAGTGAATTTTGTTTCCTATGCAAATAATGACGGAATTTAAGATACCTCAAAATGAAAGCTACAATTTAAATAAGTGTTTGCCGTTATACCACCTTTTGTAATGTTTTCCATTACTCTTATATTTTATTTGATTCTAACAATAATTTTGCAGATGAATAAAGTAAGTGTGGTTGTTATCTTTTAATAAATTTGGATACTAAATTGTCCAAGGTCAAGTAAATTTTCCAATGTTACAGAATTAGCTGAAAAAGTGATTTCATCTTGGTCTTCTACCAACTTCTTTTCATTAAAATCAGTATTTACTGTTTGAGAAATTACCATGATTTTAAATAATTATCTAAGATCCACAAATATCATTACCTTGATTCTTGAAAATAATGTCTGAAAATAGTACACCATATGAAATATTCAATACTCTGTGGTAAATATGTACTAAAAGTAGAAACCTTATGGCTTCATAGTTTCCTAGTGTTAAAACTATCTTAGAATAGTCTTTGGTTATTGTCAAGTTAGTTCTTTAAATAAAAAACAATCTAGTACTGTTATTAGTTGACTCCTTGTTTAAAAATGATTGACTGTTCTCTAAATCCTTAATAACTTTTGTTTTTTTAGCCTAAAACTTTAACTTTTATTACCCAAAATATGGTACACAATACTCATGCACTTAGAAATAGGTGTTTGTTGAAAATAATGTCCTCAAGTCCACTGGTGGTAAGACTTGGTTAAATACAATTGAATGATTTTTGTTTTCTGTTTGTACTTCATTTAGTTTAATTTTGTTTCATTTTAAATGTAAAACAGCTTAGGAATATTTAATATGCCAATGTGAAGTGTGACTTTTTAAACTGGAGGTACACTAGGCAATATTTCCCAAATCGACATGAACCAGAGAAAAATTTCTCCCCTGTATGGCATTCTGTGGGATCACTGCTAAGTGGTTCATATTCTGAGATATAATGAACAAGGAATGTATCTTATATTTAGCTTACTCTTCTGAACTGATCATCTTAATTACTGTTTCTGTAACTCATGTTTATTCCACTGTTTTAGATTGTTACAACTGTAAGGAGGCATATTGAGAAGTTCACTGTCTGTGCTGTTTTTGTGAAATAAAATGGAAATAGGAAATGAAAAAGAAAATATTTTAATATCTGTTTATATGTATTTTATATCTGTTCTAGCTAGTGCTAAACACTGTGACTCAACATGAAACACATGTTAAGTTGTCTGGCTTACATTTTTTTAACATTCAGATTTAGAGCGTGCTTCTTTTAATGACCTATAATTCACCTTTTGTAAATGCTACCTCCTTTGTATGTGCATCTATAATTATATTGTTAGCATATTTAATGATGATATGTTACTTTAATGGCTACATAACAGGTGGGCCCACGATGCATTCAGTGACAATAAGCTTATTGCAAAAATGTGGAAGAAAGAAAGACACCAAGGGTCATAGGTAATGGTCAGCCTATTGATGGGGCTTGGGTATGGAATGTTCATCAGTGAAGGACATTATCTTTAAAAAAGTTGCTTTAGAAATAAGAAAGAAAATAAGGCAGTTGAAAGATGTGAGAGACATGTCCACAGTATATTTCCCTGAATGCACCTGATCTCATCACCTGTGAGAATAGTCCTATCATGACACAGCAGAAGACAGGCAACAGGAGGACCTAGTGACTTTAGTCTTGAAATATTCTCCTTTGAGTGGCAATGTTTTAATAATAGGCTATATTTCTTTCCCATATAGGTCCAATCCGGCTTCTTGATCTCAATGACCCTCCACTTTTTTTTTTTTTTTGAGTTGGAGTCTCTGTCACTCAGGCTGGAGTGCAGTAGTACAGTCATGGTCACTTCAGTGTCGACCTGCTGGGTTCCGGCGATCCTTCTGCCTCTGCCTTCCAAGTAACTGGAACTACAGGCATGAGATAGTACACTCAGCTATTTTTAAATTTATTGTAGAGATGAGGTCGTGCCAATTTACCTGGGCTGGTCTTGAACCTGCGGGCTCAGGCAATCCACTTGCCTCAGCCTCCCAAAGTGCTGGGATTACAGGCTGAGCCACCGAGCCTGGCCGACCCTCCACTTTTAAAAACATATAGAAAAAGCAGAGAGAAGTATAGCTACAAACATAACATAAATATTAAATATTAATTTGTATAAGTAATTGCTATATACATAAATATACATATATGGAATACATATATGAAATATATATATATTTACTAACCATATACATGGTTAGTAAATATAAAAATTGAGAAAGAAAGATTGGGTTAAGAAAGTTTGAAAAAGTATAAACACTCTTGTTTATTTTCTTGGGCTTCCCTCACAGTCTTTCCAAAGGTTGCAAAGTCATTATTTATGTCTGGTTTCCTAGAAACAGAGCAATAGGAAATTTCATTCTTCTTATTTAAGGGTGTGTTCTCCGAAGAAACCAGGAAGGGAGTGAGAGAAGGAAGAAAAGGAAGGAGAAGAAGGTGTACAGGATGTGAATTCAAGTGAAAAATAGCTTCTCTCTGGTTCCCTTACAGGCTGGATTACACAGACAAGACAATTTGTCATGACTTGAGGTCAGGAAGCAGGGCTTTTGTCCACCTCTGACACTCCAGTTTGTCTTTAACCATGGGTTGCATGGTAGAGGGAGACAGGTACACACCAGTATAACTCCCAGTCACCTTCAGGAAGATGAGTGTGATACTTGATTTTATGTGTGATACTTGATTTTATATGTCAGAAAACTTGACTGGGTCATGACATTTGGCCAGGTATTAATCTTGGTGTTTCTGGATGCAACTAATACTTTTGTAGACTGAGTAAAATAGATTGCCCTCCCCAATGTGAATGAGCTGCAACCAATCAGTTGAACAAAAAGCTTGATCCTTCCATGAGTAAGGTAGACTCCTCCTGCCTGACTGTGTTGGAGCTGGGACATGTGGCTCTTTTCTGCCTTAAGATTCAAAGTGACACATTAGCTCTTCTGAGTCTCGAGGCTGCTGGCCCCTAAAAGTAAACTCATACCACTGACTCTTTGGTTTCTCAGGCCATTGGATTCAAACTGGAACTGTACCATTGACTCTTCTGGGACTCCAGCTTACTGACTGCAGATTTTGGAAAGTTTCAACCTCCGTAATTGTGTGGGCCAATTCCTTCTAATTAATCTCTTTCTCTCTCTGTGTGTGTGTATGTGTGTGTGTGTGTGTGTGTGTGTGTGTGTGTGTGTGTGTGTATTATTTGTTTTTCTGGAGAACTCTGACCAATAAAGTGAGAGATGGTGTCTACCACCTAAGTGAAGTCCTTCAAAAAATATTGGTCTCTGTGAAGTAATAGTGGAAGCACCCCCAGGAAGCTTATGGAAGTGAAGGCAGTTCCAGGGGATTTGTAGCAGCAACATCCTGCTGTTACTAGGGGATCCATGCCACATAAGTCTCTCCTTTGCACACTTTAGGACATTGCCTACACACAGATAACTTCCCTTTCCTCTTTCCCTCCCAGCCAGTGCTGCAGCCAATCCTTGTGAAGGTTGAAGTTCTGCATACATGGTTACAAAAATCTTCATTCTCTCAGCTCATCTTAAACTTTATTTCCTGTGAATTTAAACCCATATTTACCACCTAATTGATTCAAAAATAATTTTTGGGATTCTAAATGCACTAAATTTTTATGAGTGCCCCACTTTTTACTTTCAACAAAGCTATTTCTTATGTTAAATTAATGCAGCATTCTTTTTGGAGACCTAACATTTAAAAAGACTTATGAAGATGCCATAAAAATTTAAAAGATGATCAATCTATTATTTAAAGTTGAAACACTTTATGGCAAACTTTGGGTTCCTTTGTTACTGATTTTTGAGAGTGTAGAAACTCCAGTTTGAAATAAGACATATTTCCTTTAGGACTGGAAGTTTCTTAGAGATCCTCTTGTCTGGTATACTTTTTCTTCATACAAATAAACTGAGGGAGAATATGAAGTCAGCTAAGGAATAGAGGATATATGTAAAAAAAAACTTTTTACTTTACATTTTTAAGTTTTAACACCTTGATCAGCAATTATTTGGGGGGGTGGAGCTTAGTATAAAGTCATTTATATACCATGCATTTTTAATGTTAAAATTTTACTGCTCATGGCTCTAAATTAAACTAAAAAAAATGCTTCAGATGGAATTTTCAACTAAATGTTTTATTAAAAGAAATGTATCCTTTATGGAGTACAGACTATTGTGAACAAAATATAGCTATGATTTTTAAAATAGTTGACTGCTACAAATCTTTGAAGAAAACAATAATAATAATAATGGCAGCAACAACATAGATATATTAACACATTTACTCTCCATACATCCCTGTGAGGTCAGTACTTTCATTACTCTGTTTTACATATGAGTAAACTGTGGAATCTGCACCCAATCACTCTGGCTCACATAATTGTCTTCTCAACTACTATATCCTTCTGTAGAACAAATATATTCTTAACATCTGAACTACTATTTAAAACATTTGAATATGCGTTGAAACCATTTCATACTCCTTTGCCAGACAATGATATGAGCTGACTACTGTTTCACTACTTTCGTTTTGTCTGTGAACGTAAGTCAGTGGGAAATTATTAGGTGTACTCTAGTGATCAAGTGGAAAATCATGTGTGTTAGCACTTCTCTTAATCTGTGTGTGAGTAATAAAATTGGCTATTTAATACGAAAATAATGATCTTGGGCCACTGTCAAAGGGCACAAGTGTAGGGCTGATTTTGCAGTTAATGAAGGATAACATAGGCTATAGTAATCTTTCTTAGGAAGAAGTGCAATGGCATAGAAGTCAGAAGGCCTAGGGTTTAATTTTTTCTCTATAAGGAATCATTTGGCTTTAGCCAAGTCATTTAACTCTACAAGAATCATTTTCCTCTCTTCTAGAGTGAAGAGATTGGAGTGGTGACCTAGATCAACTTGTAGATTCCCTCTAGGTCTATTATAATGTTCTATGAGTCCATGACCTAGACTTCATTAGTGGTGTGCTAGTAGTCATCATTTAGGTTCAAATGCAATACATTAGGTTGCTTTTTGTATGTGATAGATGCCGATGGTTTAAGATTCCTACTTTTAATTTGTATTTTGACATCCTCTTCTACCTTCTCTATGCTCTTTCAGAGATCTTTGCTCTTAAAAAAGAACCAAAGTATATGGTATGGCTAGAGATAATTTAAGAACTTTAAAATTATTTAACAAAAGGTTATACAGATTAATCTCATTAATAAAAATAAATTAAATGTCTAAATTTTAAAAACAAACATTTTGCTAACCAGTCTATCCATGCCCTGTATCAAGAAAGAATGGCTTTGGATCTACTCTCTGGAAAAGATGCTCTTCCTTGATAGCCTTATACTGTGATCCTGAGTGTGTGCTTGAGCGGTTGGAAGCAGGCTGAAACAATTGGATAACAAGTGGGAGGGAAGGGAGGTATCTGCAACAGCTGAAGCAAAATGAACTTTTCTGCCCAGAAAAACAGCTTAGTTACAACCCTTGGAGCTCAGATGTCAATCCTTCCCCAAACAGGACAAGTGTGGGTGATATATGGAAGGATATTTTAAAATCCGCTTGAGTCTGCCAATCTGGAGATTTGCCAAGGAAAGAGAGCTCCAGAAAATCATGATGGAAACAAGCACATTTTATCAAATTTATGCAGAACTTGAGTCGCAGAAATTAATTGGACAGAATCCCATTGCTAAGCATATGAAGATTTCATCATTAATAATTACTATGACAGAGTTCTTTTAACTGTCTTTTCTTTCATGTATATTGCAATGACTAAATAAATGTGTATATTAGTTTTGTGTACTAAACTGATCATGATGGAAAAAATACTTTCTGCAGATGTCCTTATGAACCTAATCCTGCCCTCTTGTACCTAGCTGAATCTTACACCAGTTTTCAAACATGGCTATGCTATCAAAATAGAAGTGGCAGGGATATTTCTTTCTAACATTGGAAGCATTTCATTTTAAATGCTCAAGAAAATCACAAAATCCAACTGCAACTTTCCTTTAAAATGAAGGTACATTTAACATCTTGAATTATGCAAAAAATTTAAGTCTTTTCATATAAACATATTATTTTTGTTAGCAAAGTGATATCAATATCACTTTGAAGCATCCTCTATTAAAAATAATATGGATGCTTATTGGAATCACGGTGATTTATTCTGAATGAGATATTTTTAATGAAATCGTATCACATAGACAAGCTAAATCATTTCCAGTAATATTGTAATGCTTCAAAAGAAGACACTATGGTGTTAAAGAGAAACATATGATTATTAGTGTTAGTGCCAGGGAGCTATAGTTTTAATGTGTGGAATCACTACAAGTGGTGACATGAATTATTAGACTTTACAATATCAACTTAATTTGAAAGAAGGAGACATTCTTATTCCAGGACTGATCTAACATTCTCAACAGAGTCATAAAGAATGAAAAATATGTCAGAAAGTTTTCAGGTTACTTATATTTTAATAAAAAAACTTTATGGTAATACAATTATTTTATAAGCAATAAGATAGATTTAAATTGATGAAAGTACTCTAGATAGAATGTAAGTAATACTTATTTTTACAAAAACATTTAATATTTAGTGATTGAGATGGTCATCCCAATGACTTATTTATTTAAGTTGCTAAATTCTAGCATATTCAAATTATAGTGCTGTTTGATGACAGGTGGATAAACAGGACAAGGTAAAATTTATTAACATTTGAGAAATTAAACTATAGTGGAATACAGTACAGCAAAAATAGGATAAAATTCCCTGAAGATATAATTGACCAGCACTTTTTGGAAAAAATGAGTATTGATGCCACACTTTAAAAGATTAGTATTAACATTATGAGCCCAACCATTAGAGATCACTGCTGATAACCAGACAGCAATTATTATAGCAAGTTGTCATGAAGCTATTGTTTTAGATGATATGCATTGCAGCTTGGAATAAATTCTAAGTATTTGTAAAAAATTAAAAGAAGCAACATTAAAAATGATTTTTTAAAAAATTTTATTATTTATTTATTTTTTTTGAGTTGGAGTCTCACTCTGTCACCCTCGACCTGCTGGGCTCCGGCGATCCCTCCGCCTCAGCCTTCCAAGTAGCTGGAACTACAGGCACGCGCTACCATGCCTGGCTAATTTTTTGATTTATTGTAGAGATGAGGTCTCACCAAGTTGCTCAGGCGGGTCTCGAATGCGCGGGCTCAGGCAATCCACTCACCTTGGCCTCCTAAAGCGTGGGATTACAGGCTGAGCCACTGAGCCCGGCCTAAAAATGATTTTTAATATAAGGGTTCATTGGCAAAATATTAGACAATAACTTCTCTAACTAGGCATCTTTTGACCATCTCTAAACTTAATATATTTTCTACTCTATTCTTTTTTACAATGAGTGGCTTAGGACATGATTTGCTTTTGATTAAATCATATTTTCCAGATTTTGCAGTTAGAAATCAGTTTGTTGTGGAGAACGTATTATTTTGTTTTCATAGTTCTCATTCAACTGTAATGAAATAGTTGTGTAATTAGTTGTTTAATGGCTGTCATTCAACAACTGCTATTTCCAAGATTATAAAACCCAGTGAAGACAGGATATGTGCCATGTGAACCACACTCCCATAGTATGGGACCTTACATGGCAAGCAGTCCCTCAATATGGAATTAGTTATCAGTTGAATTAATGCACAGGCCCATTGCTAGGAACTGGGAGGAAAGATAAATCAGGCCATGTCACTTACTCCATACTCAAAGACTAATTTGAATTTGTAAGTGACAGGGTACAAGCACCAAATTCATGGATATATTTCTCAGTAAATTCAAACATTACTATTAAATAAACTATGTGTAGCTTGAACAAATAACTTGTCATTTGGCCATTGTTATGGTGTGGTTTTATGGTTTGTTATTTATGAAAATGTGTTTAAGGTACAATTTACATAGCAGGTCATAATTCTAGAGTGTTCATGACTAAGGTCATTTATTTAATTCTCAGAGGGAAAAACAAATTTTCTAGGAAAACTCTTTTTTTCACAGTGTATGACCTCAACTCTGAATGAAAAGTCCTGAATCAAATATGAGTAGACACCAGGCTTTCACATCTCAGAACCCAAATCATCAATTAATCAATTGGGCTACTGTTAAGAAATTATTTTAATTTTCCTAAGCCCCCCTTTATATTTAAATTTATATTGAATTAATAACAATTAAGTTATATGCATTTTATCCCTTTTAATTCTGAAAACAATTCCATGAGATAGATGTTAGCATACCAATTTGAGAGAAGAAGAAAATGAGGCAGAGAAAGAATTCAAACCTTGGTGTTTCCAATTTAAATCTTTAATCCTAAGTAAAATAAAGATTGTGATAAGTGTACAGTTGACCCTCAAACAACATGAATTTGAACTGCACAGGTCTACTTGTATTCAATTTTTTTAAACCTAATACAGTATTTGTGGGATACAAAACCTGCCTACACAGAGGGTTATTTTTTAGGTTCTATAGGGCAGACTGAGGGACTTGGGTGTGTAAGTTTTAGGTGTATGTGAGGGCCTGGAACCAATCCCCCATGTGTACTGATAGAGACGTGTAGTATTTTTCATTTTCTGAACATTAGATATGAGAAAAAAATTCTGTGATTGATGTGATTTGTAAGCAAAAAATAATGTGTACAACACATGCTACTATTAGTATCATTTCATCCAGGCTTCAGAGCCCTATGACTGGGTTGATGTAAAATGCCACAGATATTTTTTTAAAAAAATACATGATCCCCTGCTGTTGAATTATAAGGGCTCTTAAGAAATATGTGAGATTTAACTTTTTTGATTCTATAAGTTATTGATTCTTTAAATGTCATAATCTTTTCAAAATACAACCATGAATATTACTATATTAGTTGGCGTAGTGTAGGTGGAACTCTCTGTGGGCATCTTGGTAGGCCTCAGTAAGCATTCTCATTCTGTCTTGGAAGTGGGGACTAGCCAAGTGAGGACTACTCTTCTTAGAGCTTTATCTGAGAAGGAGGATTATATAAGATGTAGAGTCATACTTGTGGCCTAGAACTTTGTTAAAAATACGTTTTTCTCTATATTTGGCAAAATTGATACCAAAGAAAAACCCAAGATTGAATATGCCACCTTCTTGGCAGCTCAGAGACAGACTTTTACCCAAGTTTTCCCCTAAAGTACCTCTACAATATTTCAATTTAGCAGAGAAGAAACAAAAGAAACAGGCTTTTTGAGGAATTCATACTTGGTGAGTATGGCAGAGCTTGGCATAAACGCTTAGATGGAGAAGCTCATGTGTCAGAGCAGCTGGGCCTGGGGCCCCATACTCATACAAGGCCTGTATTGGAATCAAGCCTGTGAATAGGTCATGGTGTGACTTAGTTATTGCTTCTGTGGCTAGAGATTGCATAATCTCTCAACTCAGTTTTCTGGTCCTCCTGGAATTTCTGAGGGCTATTGTATTGCCTTTAATGCATTCCCCTTCTGTTTCACTTAGGGTTTTTCTCATTTTAGCTAACAAACTTGACTAAAATAAGCCCAGCCCACACAGCAGGCTTGTGTTAGAATAATGGTACCCCCAAGATGTCCACGCCCTAATCTTGGAACTCTGAACATATGAAGTTGTGTGGTAAAAAGGGGTTTCGCATACATGATGAAGATTACAGACTTTGAAATGGGGAGGTCGTCCTGAGTTATCCAGGCAGGCCCAGTCTACTCACATAAGTGCTTAAAAGCAGAGAACATTTTCTGGTGAGGGCAAGAAGGAGAGTCAGAAAGGACAGAAGAAGAGACAGGAACAATTTTAAGCAAGAGGGATATTCTATCAGCTGTTGCTGGCTTTGATGACAGAGAAAGAGGGCAAAGGGCCAAAGAGGACAACTGTTGTCCAGAAGCTGGTAATGGCCCTCAACTGACAACCAGCAAGGAAGTAGAGACCTCAGTCCCACCAGATGCATGGAACTGAATTCTGCCCACAACTCAAACGAGCAAGAAAGCAAAACCCTTCCTGGAGCTCCCCAGAGTTCTGACCTGTGGAATTCTAAAACAACATATCTGGAGTGTTTGTAGCCACTACATTTCTGGTTGTATCTAATTTAAGACTAGAACCAATTCAGTAGTTTGCAGAGGAGTGTCTATGGGAAGATTGTCCAGCGTTTGTATAAACCAGAAAAGCTGAACCAGTCTCTGGACACATTGACAAGACATGGCCCTGCCTCAGTCTGTTCATCTATTCTCACACCACCTAAGTTACCAGTGATTATGTAGCTATTTGTCAAATTTATTTATTAAATTTAAATATTAACACCTAGTTGATTTTTTTTAACTAACATTAAATCAATATAGAGGCTGTTAAGAATGGGACTTAGGTGCTAGACAAATTGGTGATCTAAAACCGTATATTTCAAAGGATGTTCAGCAGGAGCTTACATGAATACAGGATCTCAGCCCCCACCCGAGACCTACTGTCTTATTTCTTTTTGTGTTGCTATAAAGGAATACCTGAGGCTGAGCAATTTATAAAGAAAATAGGCTTATTTATCCCATAAATCTACAAGTTGGAATGTTCAGACCTGGTACTGGCACCTGCTCAGCTTCTGGTGAGGAATGTTTTGTTGGGTCAAACCTGGCTAAAAGTCAAAGGGAAGGTGGTTGTGTATAAAGAAGCAGAACCCAAGGGCCGTCCAGGCTGTGACGATCAACTCTCATGGGAATGAATCCAGTTGCACCAGAGCAAGAACTTCTGCACTACTGATAGAGTGGCACCAAGGCATTCACCAGGGATCCAGCCCCTGACCAGACACCCCCCACTCGGCCTTATCTCCAATACCACCTTACTACGAATCAACTTCAGTATGAGCTTTGGTGGGGACAAACAAACCATATCCAAGCCATAGCACTTACTGAATCAGAAACTGCATTTTACCAAGATTCCCTAATGATTTTGTGTTGCCTGAGGTTTGGGAAGCACTGATCTAAAACACAAAATAATTGAAAAAATAGCCACATACAACTTTTAAATAACTTCAGGCTGTTGCTACACTAAAACTTTTCTTAGGCATTCTCCATTTTCTTTCATCATTTATAAAAATGAGGCAAATATACTACTTCATAGGGTTAAGATGACAATTTAATGACCCATGAAATTATTAATTAGTTAATACATGCAATGCTCTTTGTAAGGCGCCTGGTCAACAGTTGCTCACAAAATGCAAATATGATCAATATTATTTCATATTAGTTCATTCCTCTATACAAGTCTTCCTCTTCCTGCTTGTCAAAAAATCCAATTTAAAAAAATTTATTTATGTATTTTAATTTCAATAGCTTTAGGGGGTACAAATTATTTTTTGATTACTGTATGCATTGTATAGTGGTGAAGACATCTGGGCTTTAAGTATACCCATCATCCTCACCTATGCACATTTTACTGGGTTGTTGATATTTTTATCTTTCCCCTTACCCACCCTCCCCCTCTGAGTCGTTAATGTCCATTATACTTTTTTATATGCCTCTGCAGATCCTTAGTTTTCCACTTTTACTTTTTTTTTTTTTTTTTTTTGAGTTGGAGTCTCACTCTGTCGCCCAGACTGGAGTGCAGTGGCCGCTCCCGGCCACCGCAGCCTCGATCTGCTGGGCTCCGGCGATCCTTCCGCCTCAGCCTTCCGAGTAGCTGGAACTACAGGCGC
>CAUYQG010232430.1:0-12597 GCA_963574415.1 Tarsius wallacei | reverse complement strand
GTGTGTGTGTGTGTGTGTGTGTGTGTGTGTGTGTGTGTGTGTATTTTGTGTGTGGGAAGAGAGAGAGTGAGAGAGAAGTAAAATTGTATGTGAGTTCCAGTTGCCTCATATTCTTAATGTTGATGTCATTTAATTTTAGATTTTTAGATGGAAATGTATTGGTATCCTACTGTGATTTTTTTGTTTGTAGTTAATTTGCATTGTCCAGATGCCTAATAATATTGAGTATCATTTCTTAAGTTGATTACATATTCTGAAATACTCTAGTAAAGTACCTTTTCCAGTCTCAGCAGTGTTGAATTTTCTGTCTTTTAAAAATTTGATTTGTAGAAATTTTTATATATTCTAGATATGAGTGCTTTTCATTTATATGTGTTGCCTTTTGATCTGCTTAATAGTCCAATAAACATAAATTCTTAGTTTTAATGCCCAATTTCAAATTTATCAGTTCTTTATGATTAGTGCTTTTAGCACTTTGTTTAAGAACTCTTTGCCTATTATAAGATTATGAGTATATTATTCTAAAATGTGAGTATTTTAGGTACTAAACAACAAGTTTCAGAAGAATATTGTGTCACTGAGTTACTGGCTCTTCTTCTGTGCTGACATAGTGTGCTATGCAATCAACTTTAAGAAACTTAACTACAATATATTGGAAAAATATTCACTGTGCTCACCTTCTCATTATTCCTAAACTTCTCCAGAACAGGGATGATGTCTCATTTAACTTTGTATTCTTACTATGTATGGGCACACAGTAGGCATCCACTAATTGTTTCCTAAACTGATCATTAGACTCATTAGAATCATCTCAAGAACTTAAAAACCATGCTAATACCTGACCCATCATATAGACCAACAAAATATGAGTCTTAAGACATAGGCCTTGACATTTATATTTTGACAGTGTAATATATTATTATGTAGCAAGGGGGAAGGAATGTACTAGTAGACTCTAGTGGGGAGAGGTCAGGAATTCTGCTAAATATTCCACAATGCACAAGATACACCCTCACAACAAACGAGTAACTGACCCCAAATGTCAAGAGTGCAGAAGTTGAGAAGCTCTGGTCTAGAGTAATGCATATTTAGATTTCTGGATATATTTAGAAAAATCTCATTCCCTTTTGTAAATGGAAAATACCTATGCCAGATACATTTTTTATGGTGTTACCACATTGAGGTTCCTATGACCTAGTCTTTTTTTCTTGCTACAATCATTTCCAGCTTATACACTTCCATCAGGGTTCTCAGTCTTCTTTCCCATTCATCAGCAGCTGCAGTCAAGCTTCACTCCTCCTTCCTGACCCCTGCATCTACTACATTTCATTGTGCTCTTTCCCCCACTTTTAAGAAACCAGTCACCCAGCTGTACATATCATTCCCATCAATTACCTTGTAGGAAAGAAGCAAATTCTTATCTGTAGCAGGAGCAAGAGGTATATAGCCTTTCAGAGCTGACTCCCAGCAAGCTATCTGTTACTAGCAGAGATAGGTGGGGTCTCTATGAGTATTTTCTCCCATTTAATTTCTATCCTCCAGAATAAACCTGGGTACCCTAACCAAAGATTTTCAGAAATTGTGAACTCTGAAGACAAATTTAATCTGTCCTTATGTTTTTTTAATGTGACTACATCATATAGATTTTTTTAAAAAGTAAAAGAGATAACAAGGCTTTCCCCAAACAAAGTTGACTAGAAGTACGTATATATGACTTAAAAAAAAGAAGGCATAAGCTTCCCATTATCCTGTCCTTAAATCACTTCTCCACCTGCTATGCTACAGATCTAAGAGCTGCAGAAGAGGGAAATATGATGTGGACAGAAGGTGTGAAAATACTGAGAAAATCCCATTCAGAGATGCTCTGAGCATTCAGTCATACAAAACTATAAAAAAGTATTTGAGCCGGGCTCGGTGGCTCAGCCTGTAATCCCGTGCTTTGGGAGGCTGAGGTGAGTGGATTGCCTGAGTCTGCGGGTTCGAGACCCGCCTGGGCAACTTGGTGAGACCTCATCTCTACAATAAATAAAAAAATTAGCCAGGAGCAGCCACTGCACTCCATTCTGGGTGACAAAGTGAGACTCCAACTCAAAAAAAACAAAACAAACAAACAAAAAAACCAAAAAAAGTATTTGAAAAGAGGTAGCAGAGCTAACATTTAAAAAAATGTAATCACAGTAACAAGGATACTTAATAAAATGAGATTTCCCATTTTTAAGCAAACAATAGACTACTTTATATAAGAAGCAGAGCAGCAAAATTTTACTCAGCCTCTGAGGATAAACTTTCCAAAGATAAGCACAGCAGCTTAGTATGCAGTAACTGAATTTTCTGTGGTTGAAACAAATTAATTTCTATTCTCTTGCTTTATGCATGCATGGACATGCATTTGACACTGTATAGTATCATGTAAAGAGAATACAAGGGAAAATAAATTACTTCTCTGCCAGCATGCTGGTCTATTGTTAAGTTGTCATGCGTTTTCTAAGCCATTGTAGCATAGCTTAGTCTTTTGTCTTCACAGAGAGTAGCTGCATTATAGAACCACAAGACTTCAGGAGACCTTGTCAAGTCTTCAACCATATCCACACATTGATAGAAAATTCCAGACCTACATCATCCTGAAAGAGTTTCTATTCTCCTAGAAATAATTAAGGTAACAAAACAAAATTTTAAAAATATAATTAAAAAATTTTCTCCTCTCTTTGGACCATAATTTCTATTTTTAATTATTCTAAAAATAACGTTGCTAAGGGTGCCATAAGCTGGTTGTTTTGTCACTTTCTAGAAAATCTCCTCAGAAATCAGTCAACACCAGAAATCTCTTTAGCTCATGTGAATCTTACTTTACTCTTTCTCCAAATTTGTTAAATTAATAAGGTAGATAAAATTAGCTTGGCTACCCCAAAACATTCCTTAAGCATATATATATATACATATACATATGTATGTATGTATGTATGTATCTTGCATAAATTCCCACATTTCTCATATGGTATTTTTATTGAAAAACCAGTAGATAGGGCATTGCTAATATCTAAAACTTCACCCATAGTTATCTTCACAATAAATGGAGAAAGTGCATGTGAGAATTATGATATTCACATATCAGCATCCAGCTATGTGTGCCATTACAAAATAGTTACAATTATCCTTAGGGCTCTTCTACTTCATTTTTTTCTTTCTCTATTTTTTTCCTCTTGTTCCTTGAAGCCCCAAGCAAAACCAATTCTCATCAAATTACTAGCTGCTGTATATGTTACCCCTTTCAGGAACATTCATATGAAAAGAAATCAGAGTCAAAGGACAATATCAAAGGTCATCACAAATATATTTATGAGGATGGAATCTACTATCTAAGTGCAGAGATAATTTCAGGCAGGCTTTGTCCAACTTTCATAAAAAGGTATCTTTTGGAGAAGGAGGAATATATTTGTTCTCAGATCATGTTTTATCTACAGCCCTAGAAAAGTGAATTTTTCCTCCCTAGTTTTCATCCTTTCTCACCACCTATTTTCCTCTGCCTTGGAAGAGTAGATGAAGATCTGACTGGTGAATCTGGCATTCACTGGACCTTCTTCCCCAATAGACAGGGTCATAGCAATGAAAAGAGACAGCTGTCTGGGAACAGGAGTTCTACCTCCAGTGGACAATTGACAGAGGCACCAACTTCTCAGGACTGGCCTCACCATCTCCATGCCTACTTTCAGTCTCAGGCTGTACAGACTGAGTGGAGCTCACCTCAGCATCACTGACCCTCCTCCTGTCTCTCTGTTCCACCTGCAGCAGGTGGGCAAGGAAGACCTGCTGTTCAGTCATACATATGGCTATCTGGGTAAGTAGACTTGGAATCTGATCTAAGACTTCAGTCATTAGAGAGGGCTTGTGGGAACCACAGCTTTTTTGGCTTCTGGCCTATGACCAGGGATCTAGCTATAATGTCACAGAAGTCTGGATGTATAGATCAGGAACTTGTTAAGTTATTAACAAACACTGAAATTTGTTTCCTCTTGACTATTGATCATTATGTGTTTAGAACCCAGGAAAGAAAAGGAGAATGTAGAACTTAGATACTAAATCCTATCCCAAAACCCTCCTAAAACCTCACACAGCTAAACATCTAATCCTGGGTTAGTTATAGCTAATAATATCTTAAAGAAGTGCCACTGCACTCAAGCCTGGGTGACAGAGAGAGACTCCAAAAAAGAAAAAAAAAAAAAAAAGAAAAAGAAAAGAAAAAGACAAGACAAAGACTGAGGATCAGGGGATAAAACTCAGTCATTTGAAAAGTGATCTAATTGAAGCAATACAATTTCAAGAAGAAGAAAAAAATAGAGAAAATCAACAAAACAAAAAACTGGTTCTTTGAAAGAATAAACAAGATTGACAGACCACCTAGCAAGATTTACCAAGAAAAAGAGACAAAAAGCCCAGATAAACACTGTCAGAAATGCAAAACTGACCCTAATGAAATACTAAGATTATCAGAGATTAGTATGCACACCTGATGGAAAAAAATTTGAAAAACTAAACAAAATGGAGGACTTCCCTAGTTTGAAATAAGAAGAAATAAGCTCCAAATAGACTAATAACAACCAGGAAAATTGACTCTGTTATAAGAAAACTACCTACAAAAAAAAAAAAAGCCCTGAACAAGATGGATTTCCAGCAGAATTCTACAAAACATACAAGGAGGAACTGATACCAATCCTATTGAAAGTATTCCAGACAATTGAGAAAGAGAACTCTCCCCAAATTATTTTATGAAGTGAACATCAAACTGATACTCAAACTGGGCAAAGACCCAACAAAGAGAACTACAAGCCAATATCCCTGATGGACACATGCAAAAACTCTCAACAAGATTTTTGCAAATCGGATCTAACAACATTATCTCAAAAATCATCCACCATGACCAAGCAGGCTGCAGGGCTGGTTTAACATTCACAAGACCATACGTGTAATTAAATACATCAACAAATGTAAAACAAGAGCCATAATTTTATCATTAGGGGAGAAAAGGCTTTTGACAAAATCCAGCATCTATTCTTGTTAAAATCCTTGAACACCTAGGTATAGAGGGAACATAGTAAAAAGAGTAAAAGCCATCTACAATAAGCCCACAGTCAACATATTACTAAATGGACAGAAATTGGAAGCATTTCCCCTGAAAACCAGAACAAGACAAGGCTGCTCACTCTCACCCTTCCTGTTCAACACAGTGTTGGAAGTCCTAGCTAGAGCAACCAGACAAGAGAAGGATATCAGGGGTACCCAAATGGAAAAAGAGGAAGCTAAGCTATCCCTCTTTGTAGATTATATAATCATATACCTGAAAAACCCAAGGGAATCTGGCAAAAACCTCCTTGCACTGATAAAGCACTTTGGCAAAGTCTCAGGGTATAAGATAAATATGCAAAAGAAAGTCGCATTTTTATACACCAACAGCAAACAGGCAGAAAACCAAATAAAAAGTACAATCCCATTCACAATAGTCACAAAAGAAAAGAAAAGAAATACGTTGGCATCTTCCTGACCAGAGAAGTGAAAGACCTTAACAACGAAAACCACAAAATACTGCTCAGAGAAATCCAAGAAGACACAAATGAATGGAAAAATATCCCATGCTCATGGATTGGAAGAATTGACATTGTTAAGATGTCCATCCTACCCAAGGTGATCTACATATTCAACACAATACCCATTAAATTATCATCATATACTTCTCAGACCTGGAAATGGCAATACAAAAATTCATATGGAAACATAAACGACCACAAATAGCCAAAACAATCCTCAGCAAAAGAAACAAAATGGGAGGTATCACACTTCCAGACTTTAAATTTTCTTATAAGGTTACAATGATCAAAACAGCCTGGTATTGGTACAAGAACAGACATATAGACCAATGGAACAGGATTGAGATTCTGGAAGCAAAAATCTCAATTTCTCAACAAATTCATCTTCAACAAAGCCTCTACCAACAACCACTGGGGAGAGGAGAACCTATTCAGTAAATGGTGCTGGGAAAACTGACTGACCACATGCAGAAGAATGATACAGGACTCATATCTATCACCACATACAAAAATCAACTCTAAATGGATCAAAAACCTAAACGTAAAATCTCAAACTATAAGAATCTTAGAAAACACAGGAGGCACCCTTATGGAAATTGGAATAAGCAACCAATTCCTGATCAAAACCTTAAATGTCCATGTCATAAGAGATAAGATAGATAAGTGGGACTTCATCAAACTAAAAAACTTCTGCAAAGCAAAATTACCTATCAAAAGAGTGGGGAGACAGCCCACAGAATGGGAAAAAATATTTGCCAACTGTATATACGACAAAGACCTAACACCCAGGATCTAGAAGGAACTCAAACATGGCAAAAAAAAAAAACAAAACAAAAAACAAAAAAACAAACAACCCCATAAAAAGTGGGCAAAAGACATGATACACATCTCAAGAAAAGATACACGAGCAGCCAACAGACACATGAAAAATGCTCAGCCTCACTAATCATCAGAGAAATGCAAATTAAAACCACATGGAAATACCACCTAACTGCAGTAAGAATGGCCCTCATTAATAAAACAAAAAACAACAGATGCTGATGAAGTTGTGAAAAAAAGGGAATGCTTCTACACTGTTGGTGGGAGTGAAAACTAGTTCAACCTCTATGAAAAACAGTGTGGCGATTCCTAAAAGAACTAGAAATCGACCTTCCATACAACCCAGCAATCCCTCTTCTGGGAATATGCCCGGAGAAAGTCAAATCACACTACAAAAAAGATATCCACACATGCATGTTTATTGCAGCACTATTCACAATAGCAAAAACATGTAACCAACGATGTTGCCCACCGAAACTGGATTAGATTTTTTAAATGTGGTACATGATGGAGTATTACATGACCATAAAGAAGGAAAAAAACCCTATAGACTTTGCAGCAACTTGAATGCATTTGGAGTCTATCATACTCAGTGATCTACCACAGAAACAAAGAACTGAGTACCACATGTTCTCACTCATAAATGGACCCTGAACACCTATCATAATACCACAAGAAAGGGACTGGTAGTAGCTGGACACTGCCATGGGAGAGGGGACACATGAAATCAATAATGGTGCTTGATCCTATCAGGCAAAGTGAGGGTCAACGGGAGGCCTAAACTTCACCTGTACCTAGACCACTTATGTACACAATCCTGACTTGTATCCTGCATCTTTAAAATTAAAATTAAAATTAAAAAACAAAAGGAGAGAGGAAGCTAAGAGGGGGGATGGTGAATGCTGGTTTGTCCATCTTTGCTTTTCAAATGTATATTGATTGCTGTGGTTATCCTAATTTGGGTTCTCATGACAATACGTATACAATGTAAGCAACACCACATAGCCAGGATACAGGCAGAAGCCATTATTTTTATCATAGACTATTGATAGCCTTCTCACTGATTTCTAGCATATGCATGTGCTATGTAATAAGAAACCATAATTATTATTATGGACTATTGTGATAGCCTTATAGCTAATTTTCTGTACCCAGTTTCTCCTCTTCTTTTCTGGTTCTCCCTTCTCTAAAACTGTCTTTAAGTCACCACAATTGCCTGCATCCCATCACTCTATTGCATGAAGACCTATATGACTTCCCTGTTTTATTCTGTGATATTGACTGCAATTTCTGTTTGTAGGCTAAAAATAAATGTTCTAAAAAAATGTTCTGCCATCAAACAAGCTGGATTAACAAAGTTAAACAGTAATTTCATTTGAAATTTGAAATTTGAATTTTTACCCCTGTAAACAATGTTTTATACGTATGGCTTCTTGAAAAACAATGGATGTAGGGGTTAGTTCTTTGACCATCTAATCTTTGAATCTGCTTTTAGAATCATCCAGGGATTGATATGGGATCTATCTATCTATCCATCTGTCTCTATCTATCCATCTATCTAGAGAGAGAGAGAGAGAGAGAGAGAGAGAGAGAGAGAGAGAGAGAGAGAGAGAGAGGTCAGGGGAGAAATCATCGTGGCTCACACACCTCTAATCTCAGCACCTTGGGAGACTGAGGCAGGAGGATTGCTTGAGTCCAGGAGTTTGAGACCAGCTTGGGCAATATAGTGAGAACTTGTCTCTATTTAAAAAAATTGAAAAATGAACTGGATGTACTGGCATGCGCCTGTAGTTTTACCTACTTGGGAGACTGAGGTGGATGGATTGCCTGAGCCCAGGAGGTGGAGGCTGTGGTGAGCCATGATTGTGCCAATGCACTCCAGCCTGGGTGGTGGAGTGAGGCTCTGACTCAAAACAAACAAACAAACAAACAAACAAACAAAAACAACATAAGAGACAGGGAAAATACCCTGTTGTCTTATATTTTTCAATAAAAAACTAATAGCTCTGATTAATGTTGCAAATAGCTATTCTTTTTCACAGTCTTGCAAAATTCTTTTTCCTTTTACTCTTAACCTGTCAGCTTGGAGAAGCTGAGAAAATAGAGCCGGGACATTATTTCCCATTATGTTTGTCCTACTGAATTTAGTAGCCTTATTTCTTTGCTCCATTCTTGTAGATATGTGCAAATTCATTATAGTCTTTACTTTCCCTGTGGTTTAAATGAAAAATACAGATTTTAGTAAAACATGTGCATGCTGAAAAAATATTGGGCTATGAGTTAGCAGTTGGGAGTTTTCGATCTTGCTATCCAACCTGTGTTTAATTTTGGAAAAAATGACTATTTGATTTTGAACCTTAACTTTGCTAAGTTGTTTTTGATAACCTTTAGAGTCTGCAATCTCTTAAAGTTTGGTGATTTTGGTGGCAAATAATTATTTAATATTCTTCTATGATCTAAAAAGCATTGATATGGCTGGGCACGGTGGCTCAGCCTGTAATCCCAGCATTTTGGGAGGCCGAGGTGAGAGAATTGCCTGAGCCTGGGGGTTCGAGACCAGCCTGGGCAACTTGGTGAGACCTCGTCTCTACAATAAATCAAAAATTAGCCAGGCATGGTGGCATATGTCTGTAGTTCCAGCTACTTGGAAGGCTAAGGTGGAAGGATCAACTGAGCCTAGCAGGTTGAGGCCATGGTGTCCATGAGTGTGCCACTGCACTCCAGCCTGGGCAGCAAGAGTGAGACTCCAACTCAAAAAATAAAAAATAAAAATAAATTAAAAATAAATAAATAAAATAAAAAGCATTGATTTTTACGAAGAACTTTAATTTCATAGAATATATAGCTGTAGGTTTTTGTGTTGCTTTCAAACAAACTTGCAGTAATAGTTCAGGTGATGCTAGATCTGCTTAGCACTATTTCAGTTGGCAGTAGAACAGTAAGTGTAACTTTTACAGCTGTCAGTGTCAGCGGTTCATGTAAAGGACTAAGAATTTAAAAGATAAAAGCCTGGTATAAAAAACAGCTCTCCAAATAAGAGTTGATTGAAGTTCATAGGGCAAGTGAGGATCTCATACTAGAATACATTTTCTGTGTTGCAACTTGAAACTCAGACCTGCTCTGTAGAAGAGTTCCTAAAAGAATATTAGTTATAATTTTAGATTTTGATTCTTTTTTTCCTGTATCAGAAGATCATCATAAAACTGAGAGAGAAAATAATAGAAATGGCTCAAGGCATATTCAGTATATGTTTGTAATGATGACTTAATAAGTGAGCATACACAAATATCTTTATCATACTGGAAACCCTGCCTATGGAAATTGGTAGCTGTAAAATTCTTAAGTTTGGGGAACAAAGTTGTGTAACTTATACTAAGAGAGCTATGTGGCCAAACCACATTATGGGTTGCTTCCCCCAACCCCATGGCTTTTGTTAGGTCACTTCCCTTCGTTGAGTATATTAAAATAAGCATGCCTGTTAAGCTCAATGCTGGATTTATTAAAGCAGGAATTGGAGGATAAGGTTTGCTATGTCTCAAACAGCATTCTTTTGGGGAGTCCACAAGAGAAATTGCCTCCCCCCCCTTTTAAGTTAGGGTCTTAATCTTTCACTCAGGCCAGAATGTAGTGGCAAACTCACAAGCCACTGCTGGCTTGACCTCCTGGGCTCAGGCGGTCCTTCTGCCTCAGCCTCTCGAGTAGCTGAGACTGCAGGCACAGTCCACTATGCCCAGCAGTTTTTTGTTTGTTTGTTTGTTTTTTTTACTTTTTGTAGAGACAAGGTCTTGCTATGTTGCCTAGGCTGATCTTGAATTCCTGGGCTCAAGCGATCCTCCTGCTTTGGCTTCCCAAAGGGCTGGGACTACAGGCAGAGCCACCACACCTGGCCAGAGATTGCTTTCTGGTATGCAAATAGTTGTGGTTCTCCTCTTCTTCTTATTTTGAGTCAGGATCTCATTATGTTGCCCAGGGTAGAATGCAGTGGTGCGATCACAGTTCATCTCAGCCTCAAACTCCTAGGGCCAAGCGATCTTCCTGGGTAACTGGGACTACAGGTATTTGCCACCATGCCCAGCTTTTTTTTTTTTTTTTTTTTTGGTAGAGAAGCCACCTATGTTGCCCAGGCTGATCTCAAACTGTTGGTCTCCAGCAATCTTTCTGCTTCAGCCTCCCAAAGTTCTGGGATTACAGGCATGAGACACCATGCCTGGCCTGGGTGTGTGTATTTGTGATTTATCAGAAGGAAGAATCTTTTTTTCTTTCTATCCTTTTAAATGCAATCTCTCCATGGGGCTGGATCACTGTTGAGTACACAGCAGCCAGGAGTGAAGCTCAGGGAGCCCCTTGGGCTGCTGTTAGATTATTTTCCCGCTGTTCTAGGAGACTGCTCAGTGCATAGTAGAGCTGATTTGTGTATGTAACTTCCTTAGTGTATTTGTAATTGAGTAGAAACTTTTTGGACACATATTTATCAGGCTAGTTTATTGTTGACCCTTCTTTTTTTTTTTTGAGTTGGAGTCTCACTCTGTCACCCAGACTGGAGTACAGTGGGCGCTTCCGGCCACTGCAGCCTCGACCTGCTGGGCTCCGGCGATCCTTCTGCTTCAGCCTTCCAGTAACTGAACTACAGGCGCACGCTACCACGCCTGGCTAATTTTTGATTTATTGTAGAGGTGAGGTCTCGCCAAGTTGCCCAGGCGGGTCTCGAACCCATGGGCTCAGGCAATCCACTCACCTCAGCCTCCCAAAGCACAGGATTACAGGCTGAGCCACCGAGCCCGACTGACCCTTCTATATTAAACCAAATGATACTATTTAAGGATGTCTGGCTTCCATTTTATATGTAGAGTACTTCAAATTCTCATAATAGTTATTTTTGTAACGTTGATTTGTTAAAAAAGCAGGCTGCTTTTAGCATTTTAAGGATTTATATTTACAGTCTTGCATCATTTAAGGATGGGGATATATTCTGAGAAATGCGCCATTAGGCAATTTCGTGGCTGTACATCCTAGAGTGTACTTGCACAAACTTGGATGGTCTACCCTATTGCTCCTAGGCTACAAACCTATGCAGCTGGTTACAACTACACTGAATACTGCAGGCAATTGGAATATATTGGTAATTATTTGTGTTTCTAAACATAAAAAAGGTACAGTACAAATACGGTATTATACTCTTATGTGACCACTGTCGTTGACCAAAATGTCATTATGCAACACATGACTGTAGAAGCATAATTTGAGAATGTTGCCTGACATGAAACTCAGAATATTACCTTAAATATGACAAACTATTTAAAAATTAATGTCCCTCCTGAAAATTTGAAAGTTTTGATTACTGCTTCTAGGTAATGGGAAAGAAAAGTACAGAAATGGTTGTGTTTTGTTGGACAATAAAAAACCCTTTTCCTATAGCCTACAATGATGTCATCTAAATTTGGAACACTTAAAAATAGGCAACAATGTGACATATTTATTATAAACTGGTTAGTGGCATTAGGACAAATGGAAGCATATCGCTTTAAAGTGGAGAGTACTTTGAGGTGCATGTTTTTCATTCTTTTATTATTCATCGTAATGTATTTTGGGATTGAGGAGAAGTTTGTTGCTCCCCCCCCAGCCAAAGTGCCGCGATGTCATTGTAGTCTGTGAAAGTATTCAAGCTGTGGGACTGGCTGGCTACTAATATAACTATTTTTCTAATTTACGAAAATGTTCAGTAATGATGCTTATTTAGTGTCAGAAGCTTTTAGACATGTGAATTTCTATTTAATGCACAGGTTTCCTGAAGTGTATCTGAAGTAGTATTATAATTTTATTAAATATTCAAAAGCATAAATTTGAGTGTGTTCTTTTCTTTCTTTTTCTTTTTCTTTTTTTTTTTTGACTTGAGGTCTAGCTCTGTCACTCAGGCTAGAGTGCTTTGACACTCATGGTTCACGACAACCTCGACCTCGAGGCCCCAAGTGATCCTTCTGCCCCAGCCTCCCGAATAGCTGGGACTATGGGACTATGGGCACTTGCCACCACATCTAGCTAATGTTTTTATTTAGTTTTTTTTTTTTTTTTTTTTTTTTAGAGACAGTGTTGCCCCTGGTGGTCTCAAACACCTGGGCTAAAGCAATTCAATTGCTTCCACCTCCCAAAGTGCGAGGATAATAGGTGTAAGCCACTGCACCCCGCCGGAGTGTTTTATAAA
>CAUYQG010232424.1:0-17710 GCA_963574415.1 Tarsius wallacei | reverse complement strand
AAAGCTTAGTGTTTAGAATGCACTCATGTTCCCAGTAAATTTTTTTTTTTTTTTTTTGAGTTGGAGCCTCACTCTGTCGCCCAGACTGGAGTGCAGTGGCCGCTCCCGGCCACCGCAGCCTCGCCCTGCTGGGCTCCAGCGATCCTTCCGCCTCAGCCTTCCAAGCAGCTGGAACTACAGGCGCGCGCCACCACGCCCGGCTAATTTTTGACTTATTGTAGAGATGAGGTCTCGCCAAGTTGCCCAGGCGGGTCTCGAACCCGCAGGCTCAGGCAATCCACTCACCTCAGCCTCCCCAGGCAAGGGATTACAGGCTGAGCCACCGAGCCTGGCTCCAGTAAATATTTTTATTATATTCCTACTACCTCCAGCCACGCTTTCCGTGTTTTGTTGTGTCTGCCTTTTGCTGGGCTAGCTACCTGGACATCCCAAGGAGCAGTTGTTCTGGGCTGACCTCACTTCCAATTCTTGCCTTGGTCTTCATCTGCCATCCTCCTCCCCATCCCGCCATGGCTTTCCTGGGTATCTTACCGCCGAACACACTGGGTGATAGGGAGTCAGAAGACGCCTTCTCCAGCAGTGACTATTGGTGAAGCCCTTCGATGGAAAGTCACACTTTTTGCTTCTGTGCCTCCAATAACTACCACCTTCCGTTCCTCGACAAACACGGGGTGTTGATGGTGAGCTTGGCACAGGGCTGGGGGCTGCCCCTGGTGGTGGGTGGTGGTGACGGATATACAGACGGGGCCTCAGACTAATGTGGGTGTACGGCGGAAGGGACATGCACAAGGGGCAGGCAAGAGACCACCCTGGGAGGAGGAAGAGAAAGCGTTCCCCTGAAGGAAAAGAAGCCAAGGCAGACCCAGGGATGGGGAGGGTGGGCCAGTAAGGGAGAGGGGACAGCACATTCCAGGCAGAGGGGAACACTTGAGCTAAGGAAGAGAGGCCAGAAACAATCCGAGGTGAGTCCTGAACTGAATGCAGGTGAGTATTTTTGGAGTGTAACAGGAGAAGTGAAGGATAGCATGAGTCTGTTGAACTGTAGTCCAAATAGCAGCTTTCCTGTGGATAAAAACCTGCCGGAGAACGTAGCCTGACCCTACAGGCTGGCTCCCTGATCCACCCCCAGGCTGGCTCCCTGATCCACCCCCAAATGAACTTCCCTCCCCAAGCTGCCCCAAGCCCCGTCTGTATATCCGTCCCCACCACCCACTACCAGGGGCAGCCCCCAGCCCTGTGCCAAGCTCACCATCAACACCCCGTGTTTGCCGAGGCACGGAAGGTGGTAGCGCTTCCTTGAGGGTAGACCCCGCCCCGGTGGGTCCCATGCCACACAGGTGAGAGCCATGGCCCAAGCAGCAGAGCTTCTAGAAGGAGACAGGCCAGGAGGGTCTGCCAGAGTCTGCCCCATTGTTTCTCTCCCTCACAGCTCCTCTCTCCTCTCCTCGTGGAAGTGACTTCATCTCTTCGGGAACTTGAGGATGGATGGAGAGAAGTGGGCCTCTGTGGTCGAGGGACCCGCCCACCACCGGCTGCATCCTCTGCCTTCCCTATGTGTGTGGCATGGAGCTGGCCCCACCAGGCAGGCTCTTTCTACACTGGGCATTCTTTCCTGCTCTTCCCAGCCCTTCCCAGAGTCTTGGCTGCGACAGCCCCCTGCTGTGGACCAGGTGGACAGGGATAACGCTACTTGGACGAATTTAAGATTCAGAACTGTGCAAAGGAAACCAGAGGATGCGTCAAAACGCACGTCCCTTCTCCATAGCCCAGTCCTCTTTGGGCGCGGTCACCACAGTCACCCATCTGCACAAGCCAAGAACGGCATCCCTCCAGTATCATCCCTCCAGTACCAAGTCCCGCCCATCAGCCTCGGAAGCATCTCCCTAACTCATCCGCATCTTTTCCTCTTCCTGCCAAACCCCCGATCCATGCTGCCATCGTTTCTTTCCTCGGTTCCTAAAAAGAAACCTCCAACTAGACTAGCTACCTCCGACCGTGAACTTTCCTAATCCATTCTCCAGCCAAACGCCAGGGGGGCTGTCTTCAAAAGAGAAATCTGAGCATGTCTCCACCATCCAACTCCTACTCTGGCTTCCTGTGGCATCTAGGGAAAGATCCAAATTCTTACCAGGACTGGTGGCCTTGCGAGATTCCAGCCTCCTCTCTTCTCTGCTGCTCCTTGCTCTCACCCAAGCCTCCTGTGCCCCTCACAATCCCCCGAGTCCCCCTGGGCCTTTGCCCATCCTTCTGTGCTCTACTCCCAGGCGGTGCACGTCTCCTACCTGCCCTTCTAAGCATCCTCCAGGACTCAGCTCAGAGCTTCCAGAAGGAGACAGGCCAGGAGGGTCTGCAGCTTCCTCAGTAAGCCTTCCGTGTCCTTGAGGCTAAGGTCAGGGTCCGGGACACAAGTTCTTAGAGCTCGCTATTCCTTTCTAACGCTTACCGCTGTTCGTTACTCTTTCGTTTCTGCAATCATTCTCTCTTTCATAAGGCCACAGTTTCCCTGAGGAGTGTTTTGGCTCACTCCTCTCTCTCCGTGGCCTAGAACGTAGTAGAAACGCAATATAAATTAATGAATTCTTCATTATTAATTTAGAGGCCATCAGCAGAGCCCTACCAATGGGCCCCTTCAGCACGGACTCATCTGCCAAATTTCTATGAAAATTTAAACTGTTCTTTTACTAAAATTTGGGGAGAAATATCATAATGTGAGCCACACAGGGGGTACGTTTTGCATATATTTGCAGAATTGGAGATATATGTGAAATGACATTCTCTGGAAAAATTCCCAGACTATTAATATTAACCCAAGGTTAATACTAAAAGCCATTTCCTCGGTGAATTGTAATGCACCGTAAGGTAATGCACAAGGCTGTGCCTTCGTATCAGAGATGCTGGACTTTTCATGACTTTGGAAGAGAAAACAGAAACTTCCCAAAGCAGGCAAGAGTAAGACAGTCAGTGTGCTTTCTGCAACAGCTCTGGCACATTCATTCTCAGTCCTAAGATGGTGCAATACTGACAGAATTCATCGAATCTATCATTAGGGTGCTAATGAGAGAGCATCACACACATACCACCTGAAAGCTGCAATTGAAAGAATCACTGTATCACTGGAAGAAGCTAGAAACGGAGTAATCAACATCAACAAAATCTATTGTTCCCAGGTTGCAAAATTGAGGGATCATTTCTACCGCGAGTCAGAATGAAACCTGTTTGCATTTGTCAGCAAAATGATCGCGTTTTACACCATTAACATTTGGCAAGACAGAGCACCATCCATTAGCTAATATGCAGATGCCCCAACCACAGATTCGGGAAAACAAAGAGCGGCATAGAGCCGTCTTGCCCGCGCCGAGCCAACATGATGAGCTAAACCCGTGTCTCGGTTACAACCCAGGAAAGGTGGGCACAACGGAATGGTTCATCACAACAATTCAGGAGCCGGTGTCTGTTGGGGAAAAATGTCACTAGGATGCATTGAATGTCAGGATACACTCAGGCAGGGATCCCTGGCACATTAAGATATGCACGGGGTGGCCAGAAAAGGCTTGGGACACAGCAGTAAGTAAAATAAACACCCCTCATTAACTTACCGTTCCCAGGATGGTGAACTGGTACTCACGTGTTTGGTGCTAATGTCTTTTCTTGAGCTCCAGTGCCAACCGCTGTGCTGGAACCCATGCCCCCTTCTCTGTCCTGGCTTTCTCCTGGGGTTGTGGCCACTTTACTGAGTCCTCTAGTTTCCATCCCTGGCTGATAGCAACTGGTTTTTCCAACTTAACCTGCTCTCGACTCCTAGCTCTCCTTTCCGGCTTAAAACTAGTCAGTCATCTAGGAGCTACGATTCCCAGATACCACCCAACACCTGGCCACTGGACATTCTTCCCAGAACAACCAACCCTCACAAGATGCTGCAAAACAAAGCTTGTCTCTATGGGCATTGATATAGCTGAACAATGAGAAGTGAGACCCTGAACCTAGGTGACACTCCTAATGACTTGTTTTCCTGATTATCCGACAGAGCACCGATAGTGTCAAGATTCAACACCAGCAATCGGCCCCAAACTTGTCCTGATAAATAAGTTTGTGTAGTTTTATAAAGAAGAACGTAAGAAAGAATTTTAAAGTATAAATACTGTAGGACTTATTAAGAGCAAACCATCATTCAGAGTTTGTCCTGACACATAATAGGGGCTCGAGCATTTATTGAATGAATGAATGAATGAATGAACGAGCAAATCCTGACCTTAACAACAGACATGCCACCATGGAGTATGGTAAAGCACTCCATCTTAATATTCAGACTGTCCTTCTTGGTAGAAATATGGCAAAAACCAGTCTACACGAAACAAATAAATGTAGGGCTTTGGGAGCAGAGCTGCCACAAATGTTTGTTTTATGCACAAGATTAATGATTGTGGAAACGGAACCATCAACGTAAACTCCTCCTAGTCAGCAAATGAGGCCATCTAATAAGTACTAGTGGGACAGCTTACGTTCGTCATGATTAGGCTAAACTCCAAACTGGAATCTTCTACCCTGACTACACTAATACACTCTGCCAATGTGACCCCAGAACTATGACGAGACCCTAGATTTCTCCATGCTCTAGACGAGGGCACCCCTGTTTTGCATTTCTATGGTGCTTTGCGAGTGTATGTCTATCCATTCCTTCACTTGCACACACAGCGTCTCCGGGAGCAGAGTGGGGTAGATAGCATCCTCTGTTGCGAAGATGGAAAACCGAAGCTCCAAGAGTCTCCACAGTTTGCCCTTGGCAGGCTAGGGTTCAGGGTCAGCCCCCTGGGAGCCCACCCTCTCCTCTCAGCTCTGCTTGAAGTTAGCCTGCCACCCAGTTCCCCCATGCTGCCAGATTCTCCCTACTCTGGCCACTCGTTCGTGAGGTGCCCTCTGCTTAGAAAGTCACCCTTCCCCACCCCCATCCTCATATTCTCTAGGCGAAGACCTTCTCCCTATATTTCACATCCCGGCTGAAGCAGATGTTTTGGAGAGACTTCCCCAAATCACTCCATCCAAATTTGTCCCACGATTCGTGTCCTTCTCAGAACATATCAGAATTTGCAATTATATGTTTATCTGTGTGTGTGTGTGTTTCCGTGTCTGTTTACCTCAGGAGCCCTAAACTGCATGAGGGTGGAGACTTCTTGTGTGTCCCCTGCTGTAACCTAGTTCATTGCCATTGTCCCCGCCCACACTGTGTCTGCAGTGACGCTCTGTCTTTAAGCCCCAAACTAGGCCTTCTGTGCTCTACTCCCAGGCGGTGCTGTCTCTGCAAACTCCAGCTCTTCTCTGCCAGCTGGTCCCCAGAGAAGGGCACTAGAGGGAGACCAGGCAGGCGGCAGAAGGGATCTAAGCCTTTCTTTTTGCTGGCTTTTCCCACCAGAGTTTCCCCAGCAATGTTTGTGCTTTTTCCCCGGGTTACTTTTTCTTTCCACATTTTCAGACATTCTCATTGTGCCACCTCAGGTCTCAGAAGTCGGAGTCCCGGCTCTGCCAGGTTTCTTCTCCAGGGGTGCGGGTTATACAATATATAATCATGTAGTATAGTATAACAATAATATATAATATGGCAGTAAAATAATATCTAATAATCTCAATGTTTCCCAGCCCTAGCTGGGTGGTGGCTGCTTTCTACAATGACTATCTCTAACTTTTTTCTCCAGTGCTTGTTTAATCAATTTCTTAGATTACATCTTTTTTATTACACACACACACACACACACACACACACACCTGGTGTAGCTTCTGTTTCCCTGATGGAACCCCTGCTGATACAATCATGGACATGGCTAACATTTACTGAGTGTTTATTATGCCCCAAACTCTGCTCCAGGTGTTTGATAAGAATTCATCTAATTCTCCCAATCCCGTGAGGTCGGTACAACTATCACCTTCAATTTACAAAGAGAAATAGAGGAACAGAGAGATTCAGTCAGTTGCCTAAGATTGCACAGCTACTAAAGAGCAGAGCTGGGATACTTCTGAGTGAATCGGTGAATGATCCAATCAAGAAACGAGCCCTTTCAGGTGGACTAGAACCAGTCTGGACAAGTGTGTGACATACCAGCATGCCAGGAGCTTTTCTTGGGTCCGGTCACCCGGCTTAGACGCTCTTTAGTTTGGTTAGACCTCCAATCCGAATAGTTCTGAAGAGTACTCTTTAGCTCTTTCTTAGAGACAGGCATGGACAGGACAAGAAAACCTCTTTCCCTCCACCTCGGCGTAGTCTCCATCCATCTCCAGCCGACGTGCTCATCCAACAGCATGAGAAGTGGTGAGTGCCGGGAAGGACTACGGGCCATCGCCTGGGAAGATCATGGATGGAAAACGCCTGTGCTTCTGTCTCCTAAAGCGCCACCAGGAAAGGCAGGTCGCTTGTTGGGGTTGTAATTTAGAGAGATAAAGCTTCCCCATGTTGGTGAATGCCTAGCACTTAAGTGGAGTTACGGCGTTGGAGGGACGGTTATTACGAGTTACGTTGCGCTCTCTGTCTGAGGGTGCTCTGGAAGGGAAGAGGTTTCCTCTACTCTGCAAGATAATTACTTCAATTCACTCACATGGGTGTTTAATCTTATAGCATTGCTATTGGGCCCAGAAAAAAAAAAAATCCCTCCAGAGCCCGTTATTAACATCCGAAAATGGAAAACGTAATCTCAGAACAAATAGCTAAAATAATATTTTGCCAGGGTTTTATTTTCTGTGTTGTGAAGGAGGAACTCTATAAGGTTGCTCTCTCTCTCTCTCTCTCTCTCTCCATTTGGAGTTTAGAGCGCTAGAGCAAAAATGCTTCAGAAACAAAGAAAACCAGACTGAATGGGACAGAAGAGGTTGAGGGGTTTCATTCCTCCCCACACCTTGGGGTCCAGTGATCATGCCCTTAGTAGAGAGGGGACATTAGATACCTGCAGAGGTGAGGCCTATGTCCAAGGAGACCCTGGCCTCCTGCACCTTGTCTAGTCACTTCTGTGTGGTGGTTTGGACCCTGCACTGGCCCGCATCTATTTTTCCTCTGCTTCTGTGAGCTCAGACTTTGGTATATCTCAGTTACCCCCTCAGATAATCGGCTTTCTTAACTCAGGGCTCTCTCGGCCATAGCCACGGCTGGGCTGAGTATTCTAACCACACCCTCTTACTCTCTTTGCCTTCTGGCTAGCAAACGGTTTGGACCCAGTTTCTCACCTCCATCCTGAGAGTTTGGACCAGGCCTATACCAGCACCTGCAGCAGCCCAGTTCAAATATCACTCTGAAAATGAAGGAAATGATAACGGCTTTCTTCTTGCCTGAATTCCCTCACTATCTGTGTCCAGTCGGTGCCAGCATAGCCCACGCTCATTGATTTGTGGATCATTGTGCTTGGGCCTTAGTGCCCATGTCTTGCCCTACGAGGTCAGAGAAAGACACGGGGACTTGACCCATCACTGACCTGAAGCAACCCTGGCTGGGCAGTTGTCTTGATGTGATTAATTAAAATACGCGACGACGATAATGCGATTACCACCAAGTGGTTTATAAGACATAGTGACTAATTTATTGGTACAGGAAGCCCTCATTTTGAGACTTATTCAGAGACATGCTATAAATCTGTAATCCAAAAATGCAATTTAGATTTTAAATAAATAGACAAAACAGTACAATTTGAACAATGAGATGATGCGGTGAGCTGAGGGCTCGGTGCTGGTCTCCGTCTTGGGATCCCAGTTCCCATCCCCAAATCCCAGGCCTGCGGTGTGGACAAATTGGAGGGTGTGCAGGAAACGCCTGAGGATGAGGAGAGCTGGAGGTGGCAGATTTTCCTTGCACGCGGAAGACAAGAGGAAGAACCGGACTGACTGTGCCACGGCAACCGGCAAGTTAATGCAGATGCTGGTTTTAATAATGTCATCCACGTTATAGACCAATATGTTAGGTGCTGAGTTAATCCCCTCCGGAGAGGCTCGCCTCCACCCTCACTCCCCCCCCTCCATACCTCCCACTTACCCATCCCCACCGCCTCCTCCACACACACTTCAAGCTTTATTTCATCCACTTAATGCACTCTGCTCTGTGCTCAGGTACTTAAAATCTCCCATTACTATCACTCTGGCTCTTTTACGGCTTTTTTTATTTGCTCTATCATTTCACAGTCCAGTTGTTCTTTTCGGTCAGGTGGACTATAAAATACTCCGATAACAAGTTCACACTAGGAGCCGATGGCGGGCTCAATCTATAATGACCGCAGACTCCTCCATTACGAGTGTGTCCCAAATCAGCGCTTTCACCGAGCTGCACGTCTGCCTCCCACCCAAAGAACGGATTTTTCCTTGACTCTTCCGATGGCTGCTCCGAGGGGATCTCCCTTCACGCTCACAATTTTTCTTTTAAATAATCAAGCCGTTTTCACCCTTGCTCCTTAATTACCTGTCTTCTCTAAAGGTATTTTAATCTATCGCTATGCATTTAATATTATTTCTCTCGACATTAGGGCTCATAAATATGAAATAAAATCGGTCTCTGCGGAAAGCCTTCGTTAGCATGCTACCATCGTCTGTATCTTCATGGCACGCCCTTATAGGCTTGGTCCCGGGGTGGGGGGGGGAGGAACACTGCCTGTGGGTCCACCCCACGCCACCCCTTACCTGTTCTGTGCCCTTGGGTCTGTCTGAGTCTATGTTTCCCATTTCATCTGTGATATGCGAATAATAACAGTTCCTCTCTCTTCCGTTGGAGGTTATCTTGAGGCTAGAATGAGATGATTGTCCAAGCACCTGACCCACACTGGCTCTTACCGTGTGTATTAAAATGGGGGTGCTTCTCTCCTCCAGGACGCTGCGCTGTGACTCTCCCACTCAGCTTATCCCGAGCTCAAGAAAGAATGGCCCAGCCAAAGTTCAAGACCCACCATTGCTATTGTCTGCTCCAAGACCAGATCCAAACCCAGCCGGTCCTGAGTAATCAGCCTCTGCATAAGAAGGTGTGAGCATTGATGCAATAATTCAGATCCAAGACGACTTTTAGGCTTGCATCGACCTGATGGCAAACCGACTTTTCTCCTCACTTTATTGATCCAAATTTGCTCCAGAGTTTACCTTTCAAAAACATATCCGTGGCTCATAATATCATTGATTAGAATCTGGTACCAATTGGGCCAAATTCAGGAATATTATCCTCGGTAATTTTCTTTAAAAAATAACGATGTATTACATGTTGACTGTATGCCACACTACGTGCAAGGTGCTCAACAAGTACTGTGAACTCTCAAAACCCTTTGATGTGGGCATTATGTTCACCCAGTTTACAGATAAGGAAACTGAGGCTGAGAGAGGCTAAAAGTCTTTGCAAGGTCGTGCAGGTAGAAAGTAAGTGGCAGCTGAGATGCAAGCCCAAGCTTGCCTTGCTGGCTTTTCTGCTGGTTACTCCCTCCCAATTCCACCATCTGGGAGAGGACTACATCTCGTAGGCACTAGCTGGTCCCACATGGGCTCGGACAGGCTCGCCCCTCACTTCCGACAGCCACCTGGAGTCCTGGTGCCCGGCTACCTCGGGTCAGAACATGCCAGAGGAGCAGGGCAGAGTGTCGAAGGAGCCAGAGTATCAGCTCTGCATGTGAAGAATGGAGAATTTATTACGTGCAATCATTCTTTGCATTGAACTCCTGCCATGCTGATTATCAACTGGAACATAATGTGGCTATATCTAATGACAGCAGTTCGTTCGTATCACATAAATCTTATTTTGCATAAAATTTGGGAACTTTTTCCTCTCACTTTATCCAGCTGAAAATAATAACCTAAAATTGAAATTCTTCTCTTTTCCATCTTATTTCTAAGATGTTTTATCCTTTTCTGAACAGAAAGTCCTTTGAAAATAAGATGAATGGATCGATTCACCTGTAGGACCTGAAATCTACTTATTATTCCAGATCATTATATTTGTTTATAATGTACCTCCATTTCTAAAAGTTATTTAAGGTGACATAGCAATAAATACACAGATGCCAAGATCATTAAGACACGTAAAAACATTGAAGACCAGCCGGGCTCGGTGGCTCAGCCTGTAATCCCACGCCTTTGGGAGGCTGAGGTGAGTGGATTGCCTGAGCCCACAGGTTCGAGACCCGCCTGGGCAAGCGAGACCTCCTCTCTACAATAAATCAAAAAATTAGCCGGGTGTGGTAGCGCGCGCCTGTAGTTCCAGCTCCTTGGAAGGCTGAGGCGGAAGGATCGCCGGAGCCCAGCAGGTCGAGTCTGCGGTGGACGGGAGCGGCCACTGCACTCCAGTCTGGGCGACAGAGTGAGACTCCAACTCAAAAAAAAAACAACAAAAAACCCCAAAAAAACAAAAAACAACAACAACAAAAAACATTGAAGACCATAGATACAGAAGGAAACATATCATATTCAGCCAAGGAGGAGCCTCAGGAAAGTGCTATGCCCGGCAGAGATTAATTATAATAGTAATAATGATTACAGCTGCCATTTGTTAGTACATATTCTATTGCAGTTGCTTTATATACACTATTTCATTAAAGCCTCCCGACTGGCCTGCAGATAGGTATTATTATCCATGGTTTTGAGACGGAGTGACAGTTCAGGGATTATGGTAATTTGCCAAATGTCCCCACTTCCGCAGGTCCTGAGGGACAATCTGTCTGCACAAAACTCTATCCCCCAGACTCCTTGCCTCTCTCCATCTCGGGAAATTTCTACTTCCAGGCTTTGCCTCTTAGACTACATGTTCCCTCATATCTTCTACCTGTTCTTTGAGGCTAACCCATCCTCTCTTGCTTATCTTTTATCTACCTCTCTGGTCTTGCTGTTTTCCAGCTTATCATACTTCCTGGACTAGTCTGATCAAAGATCTTCTGGCGACAAGGCAGCTCTATCTCCCACATTCTCTTTGAGCAGTGCTACCTGCTAGCACTCAGACTACACTCCTGTTGGCCTCCAACGTGCTGAGCCGGTCTTGACCTATCCTCCTTTCTTCAGAAGCACCAGCTCGCCACAGTTTCCCCTGGGCAATTTGTTTGTTGCATGGGCCCAATGAATATGTATTAAATAGCTGAATGAATCATTAAGCCATAGAAAGAGGAATGAATAACTGAATGAAGCCATAGGCACGTTAGACACCCGAGATTGTACTCTTGTAAGTACAGACCTCAAGTCTGTCAGTCTCTAAAGCCTGGACTCTTGTGCTGTGACTTATTGGGCTATACACAAACATGCCAGAGCTCTGATTGTACTGCCCAGTCTCAGGCCACCATCCATCCTGAATTCCATGAGGATGGCGCCCCCTGGATTTGTGCAATGCTGTAGCTCTCTTCCTCTCTCTGTCACCTCCACATTTGGCCAAGATGCCACAGCAGCAGAAAGTCTAATCATTGCAATTCCAGGAGGCTGGATATGCCCCTGTGCCCACAACAAGGACATATCTTGCTAAGGCACTGCTGGCCCCATCTCGATGGAAGGCCACAGGGCTCAGAGCAGGACCAAAATGACAGCTGTCTCTACCCTGGAAAGCAATGGTGGAATATTCCCTGAGAGTCACACTTGGCTTCCTTATAATGCCCATTCAATAGATTGTTTTGATGGAAACATCACAAATCCATTTTGTGAAAAGCCAATGATATTTTGCACCCAGGAATTCAATAATAGGACATGAAACTCAGGGAAAGAAATAATCAAATTGTCCATCCAGAGTGGAGTTAAAATTGTCATAAACATTGATCCTTCATTGCAGGGAACAGAAATAATAAACAGTTGCTGAAATTGCATAGCTGCAGAGATTTCATTCTCTAATTGTCAAAAAGCATTAAACATCAACTATTTATTTTGCAGCAGAGGAAGCAAAAACAGACTTCAGTGCATCCCTTCACCAGAGGTTGTCCCTAATTGTCATGCATAGATTGCAACAGAGGTTACTGAGAAAAATTGTTTGCATTTATTAATCAAAAGGAGTCAAAGGCACACAAAGATATCATCAAGGCTCCCTTGTGCTAGGGGGAGGCTGACAACTAACATTTCTGATGAAGTGTTTGCAGAGTGTTTGCAATCTGTTCAAAGCCTTTTTTCTTTGCAGGTGCAAACCTTTCTATCTGAAACATCAAAGAAACAATTGAAAATTAAACAGAGTAAACATCGCGATACAGGTTTCAATCTTCCATTTTTTAAGACAATGGGAGAGGTATAATTAATTTCAAAGCAATATTTGTGTTCTTTCAAAACTCATTTGTGCACATTAGCATTTCATTAGTTGTGTATTAAGCACTAATGCTCCTTCCCCCTCTCTTTTGGCCCCTTTTGTTTTTTTAAAAATTGGAAAGTTGATCTACTCCTGAGATGTCTTTCACTCCCAAGCATCCATGCATAGATAATTATCTTGCTCAGCCTGTTTGATCAGTAGAATAAGTCAGAACTGCTTGGGTAAAGTCAGGCAGCAGAACATAGATTAAGGCAGAAAGAATTCCTTCCATTCTGTTGATGGTAAGAACTTCAGAAGCAAATGCAGCCTCAGTAAAATTTGCTACTGAATGCTGGATTTTAATCATTGCAGGTACTTTTTAATATGGTGATTTTCTTTAATTACTTTTCTCTGTCCTCTCTCCATTTGGTTTTAAATTCATCTCCACTTGAGATAAATTACATAAAAATACAGCCAGCATATCTTATGTCGTCGGACATCTGAATGTTAGAAGCATGTTTTTAAAAAATATTTTGTGGTTAAACCATATCTGGTGTTTGGACACTATATTCCACCAGCCATATTTTCTGCATTATCTAGGTAGACACTAATAACTTTCTCCCTTAAGGTATATTAATTTTATGCATCCTGGACAAGAGATCAACTTTCTCAAGCAGTATACAAGGTCACTCATGTTAATAAAAACATAACCCTTTGCTCTGCTCCACGAAGTGGCACACTTTAACATGAATTCTATGGTCGTTGATAGTTTTGAGTAAATAAGAGTCATGCTGGAGATTTTGATTAAAAATACTTTTCGGCTGGGCTCAGTGGCTCAGCCTGTAATCCCAGCATTTTGAGAGGCCGAGGTGAGTGGATAGTCTGAGCTCGCGGGTTTGAGACCAGCCAGGGCAACTTGGCGAGACCTTGTCTCTACCCTAAAACAAAAATTAGCTGGGTGTGGTAGTGCACGCCTGTAATTCTGGCTACTTGGAAGGCTGAGGCAGGTCGATCCTGGGGTGGCTATGATTGTGCCACCGCACTCCAGCCTGGGTGATGGAGTGAGACTCCAACTCAAAAAACAACAACAAAGAAAACTTTTTAAGAGATAACAAGTCATTCAGTTTGCCCATTATTCAAATGTTATATATATGTATGTGTGTGTGTGTCTGTGTGTGTGTGTAGTATTATATATTCTATTTGTGCTTAAAACCCTTCATTTGTGTAGCTCCAGTGCGTGGAGAATATTTGCTAGAGAAAATTCAGTGTGGGAGACTGACTGAGCCTTAACTCTGATGGTGGATGGCCTCAGCCCTGCCTACTGGGAGAGCCATATTGGATACTTACTCTATGCCACAGTATAGGTTAGACCTGCTGTCTGTCTAATCAGTGCCAATTCCACAAGTATTTATTGAATGCCTATTCTGTGTCCAGCATAAGCATCGTAACAAGCTATGATACCAGGGGATTATACAATATTGAAATTTGCTACAAAATATCATGCCCCCCCCACCCCTTTCTGGTGTAGCATTCCCTTCCAAAACTAAAACTGTTCGAACAATGACTTATTTTTAAATTGCCCTTGGCCACTACAGAGTATTTTAGAAGCACTATAACAGGAAAGCCATAAATATTTTATTTGGGTGACTTTAAAGCAATGATACAGGACTGTTATTGTGTCCCCTACTCAGTGCTGAAAAATGGTAGGAGGAATTGATGCTGCAAATCATTTTACAAAGTGTCATAAAACTAAGAACCATCAAAATAGCTCCTAGATTGCCCTGGTCCAGTAGTCACAGCCTTGGAGAGACACAGCTAAGCATGTGTCGTTCCCTGACTGCCTCTGATGCACTTGGAGATGTGCTATGATCATTTGGACTGTGCCCCTCGGCTGGGTCTCCATCACGGTGGGATCCTCAAAAATCAGCCCCAGGGTTATGTACCAGTCTGATGGAGTTGTGGCTTAACCTTATACCCCAGGGGAAGAAGTCAGCCTCCATTGTTTCAAATCTGATCAGTTTCTTTTGGTTGAAAATGCTAATTATGTGTCTGTTGGTTGCCCGTATATCTTCTTTTGAGACATGTCTACTCATGTCTTTTGCCTGCTTTGTTTTTTTCCTTTCGGCGCGTTTGAGCTCCTTGTAGATTCTAGATGTTAGGCCTTTGTCAGATTAACAGTTGGCAAATATTTTTTCCCATTCTGGATTGGCAGTTGAGGGAAACTGCTTGGGGAGGGAGGGGCATACCTCATCAACAAGGGTTCCTGTATGATCAATGTTTATATACCTAACCCTGAAATGTACCTCACATCTTTAAAATAAAAATTAAAAAAGAGAAAATGCTAATTAAACCTAAATGGGCATAAGTGAAGGTGTTTGAGTCTTTAAGCCAGGAGAAGACGTTTCGGGCTTTTCCACCTTCCACTGAGTCTGAGCATTTTTCTTTTTAAAACCAGAAACAAGTTCTGGGTTTTCCCAAGAGAGACATGAAAACGCTCTCTATTCTTCCATTGTCCCCGCTCTCCCTGTGTGATCTTTCATGTCAAGTCGCACATTGAGGAAATCAGCAACAGCACTGAAGAGTCATTTTTTAAAAAAAACTCACTTTATCGCTGTAACTCCTGACCATGAGCGATACTACCTTTCTCATAAGGGAAAGTCAGCATTCGACACAACTGCAGAAAAACCTAAAAGAAAAATCAGAAGAGTCGTGTTCCATGCCTGTGGTGCTCTCTTCAGGTGTGTGTCAATCCCTGGTCACCTCTGAGAGTGCCCTGGCGCCCTCACGCTTCCCCTGCCGGCTCCTCGGACCCAGGGCTGCTTAGATCCTCTTCTCGCTGTCATGTTGAAACATCTGACGAGGTCACTTGGAAGTGCGCCAGCTTAAAACTGTCAGCCTCTCTCAAGCAAGTAGTTGTTAAAGAACATGCCAACGTTCTCCGGTAATTTGCTGGTCCAAGATGTCCCGGAGGTTGTGTTTTGGTGCTGAGACAGTAGTTAGGGAACACAGTTTTGCAGCTGACGATGGCCTGCTGTCTGGAGGGCTCACAGCTGGAGGGACAATTACATCCTGGGAGGCTTCCCAGACCATAGGGGGTGCGGGCCTCATGGACCTAGTAATGAAGGCTGAGTCTAGGGTAGCTTCGTGTATTTGGTAGGTCGATAATTTCAATGACTTCTTTTCAAAGACCTCCTTCAGAGAGGAGAGAAGTAGTTCCACTCAGATGTGGAGTTATGGTGTCTTCCCTGAGAAATGCTGCATTTTTCTTTCGAGAGCCTAAGGCCACATACGGATCGAGAAATACAAATTCCATTTTACACGGAACACAGTGATTTGAACTGTGATGAAAACTCAAAGCGTTTAGCCTCCTTGAATCTCATCTGCCTCCTGAGACTTGAAAACTACCAAATTCTGGGGAGATTAAAATGTTCATATTTGAGTTAACTGAAAGGACACGGGGTTATTTTATTTCTTTTTCATGGCTCTAGAGTGACTTGCTGTGTGGTCAAAGGGAAGGCGTTTACTCATTCATTTTAGAGGGAATATTTAGTGAGTATATAGTCCTACATGACTAACCCTGAGCTAATTTCTGGACACAAAGATGAAAACACACAATCCTTCCTCTAAGGGGCACATGCCTTCAGGAGATGACAACTATGAGACCATCAAGAAGACCGTTCGGTTACAACCAGCATCAACTGAGCTTTAGTCAATGGCCCGTCATGCTAGGCACTGGGGGCAGAAGAGGGTGAGATAGGCTATCTCTGTCTTCCTAATCACAGCATCCATCATGAGACCCTGGCAGTTATTTAATGATGATGTGGTCAGAGCTGTTGAGTGCTTGGATAGGGCGCCGGTCCACGTGTGAGGAACCAAGAAAAGCTCTGTGAGGAGGTGACACGAGCACCAGCAAAACAAGGCCTTCGGGGGAAAAGAATTTCAAAAATTATATTTGTGATCATTTTTCTAAAAGCATCAAAGTGGTCGTTGTGTAAAAAAATCAGAACTGCGTGGAATAGCTGTACGTTGTGTGATTTAATATTATCTTTAGGCTTCATTACATTTGCAGAGAGGAGTAATTATTACTTTGGTTAGCTTCTAAAAGTCTTACTCCGGGTCTGGGCTGGTTCGAGGGAGAGACCAGAGGAGGCACAGCCACCAGGACCAGATGAAGGATTCTGAGCGTTACTTAAGAGCAAAGAGAAGCCCTGATCAGATGTGCATTTCGGGACTCTTCTCTCTTGTGTGGGTTGAGGCGGTGAGAGAAGGGAGGGGAGATGACATTCTAGGCTCTTCCTCCCCGGCTTAAATTCCATAGTCTATTTCGGTTGCTCACCTGCTTCCCTCCTGCCCGTTCTCACCTGCCTGGCCAGTCACAAATGACAAACCCTAGTGACTGAGCCATCCCTCAGCCATCTGCTCTCTCCAGGACAGCTCTCGGGCAGCTGAAACATTCTGGAGAATTGAGTCCCGTCCTCAAAACTACCCAACAACCCTTCTGACCTTCCTCGGCTTATGACCTCTTCTCATCTCCGAGATAATCATTCCATATGTTTCCTCTCTTTTCGAGCCCCCGTCTCCTTTTCCATTCACTTGCAGCTACTCACTGTCCACCACGCCCTCCCCATGGTGTCTCCGACCTCGGCGATCAGCACACTCTCACTTACTGACCACACTCTAGCTATGCTGGTTCTGATGCTGTGACTAGGAAGACAGAGACAGCCTATCTCACCCTCTCCTGTCCCCAGGGCCTAGCATGACGGGGCATTGACTAAAGCTCAGTTGATGCTGGTTGTAACTGAACGTTCTTCTTGATGGTCTTCTGTTCTGCAGACGTCTTGAGCTCCTATTGGCCTCCTACGACCCTGAGAAAAAAAGACGCCCTCATCTTCTCACCAGCCAACTTACCAGCTACCTACGCGCACACTCTCACTCCGGGCCTTCCCTCCCACTGTGGTGAACGATGTGTCTAATCTAATCAGTGCCAATTCCACAAGGATTTATTGAATGCCTATTCTGTGTCCAACATCAGCATCGTAACAAGCTATGATACCAGGGGATTATACACTATTGAAATGTGCTACAAAGTATCATGCTCTCCCCCCCACTTTCTGGTGTAGCGTTCCCTTCCAAGACTAAGACTTCTGAGGAAAGCACCTACCTCTCCATTTGTCCTGGCTCCCAGCCCGTCTTGCCTCGTCATGTGACTACATGCTGTCCTTTCTGCAGCACCAGTTTCTCTCTCTTTTCACCGGATCCTCTCCGTGAGCACCTAAGCATGTTCCAATGTGTCTCATGGGAAGCACCACCACCAAAAGCCTACCCATGGCTCTACGGACGGATGGTTCCGCTTTCGTCCCATGAAAGCTTTCTGGAAGTGTCTCAGGGTCGTTCCCACTGCCTCCCATGCCACACTCCCCGACAGCTCTCTCCCCATTCCTCTAAAGCTGTGGAATGTGCTTGTCAAGGTCACCCATAACCTACAAGTCGCCCTCCATGGTGGTCTTTTTCTGTTCACATCTCCCTTGA
>CAUYQG010232417.1:0-14413 GCA_963574415.1 Tarsius wallacei | reverse complement strand
TGGTGTTCTGGAGAAACTTCTGACTGGTCTTTAAAAGTTCCCTCTGTACCTAATGTTTGTATACCTAACCCTGAATTGTACCCCACATCTTTATAATAAAAAAATAATTAAAAAAAAAAATGTTCCCTCTGGGCTGGGCTTGGTGGCTCAGCCTGTAATCCCAGCACTTTTGGGAGGCCAAGGCAAGACAGTTGTCTGAGCCCGCGGGTTCGAGACCAGCCCAAGCAACTTGGCGAGACCACGTCTCTACAATAAATTTAAAAAATGAGCCGGGTGTGGTAGCACACGCCAGTAGTTCCAGCTACTTGGAAAGCTGAGGCGGAAAGATCGCCAAAGCGCAGCGGCTCGGCTCTGGGGTGGCAGTGAGTGTGCCACTGCACTCCAGCCTGGGCGACGGAGTGAGACTTTGACTCAAAAAAAACCAAAAGTTCCCTGTGGTTTGCGCCTGCTGGCAGCAGCTACCTCACTTTCTGGTAAAGGCGTGTTCCCTGTGGAGGCAAGGGAGCTAAGCTAGCGCCATGGCCAGTGGTAGCAGTTGGAGTGGCCATTTCTGTTACAGCTTTTGCAGGCTGTTAATCAGTCTACCCAAACCTGGCCTTCAGTGGTGCGATTACAGATGTAGGTTTGAACTCAAAATGACAAAACGGGAAGCAGCATTAATACAAGTAAGCCCTACTGCCAATAAAAATAAAAGAGAGATGCTCACGGACAAATTATACCCTTAAGTAACCCAAAGGGCCAGGCACCATGGCCCCCAGCATTTGGGGAGGCCGAGGCAGGATTGCTTGAGCCCAGGAGTTTGGGGCCAGCCTCAGCAAAATAGTGAAACTAAGTCTATACAAAAAAAAAAATGGCCGGGCATTATGGCACCTGCCTGTAGTCCCAGCTATTCCAGAGGCTGAGAGGATTACTGGTACCTAGGAGGTCGAGACTGCAGTAAATTGTGATTGCACCACTGCACTCCAGCCTGGGTAGAGACCTTGCTTTTAAAAAAAAACAGGCCAGGCTTGGTGGCTCAGCCTGTAATCCTGCGCTTTGGGAGGCCGAGGTGAGTGAATTGCCTGAGTCCGCGGGTTTGAGACCCACCTGGGCAGCTTGGCGAGACCTCATCTCTACAATAAATCAAAAAATTAGCCAGGCGTGGTAGCGCGCGCCTGTAGTTCCAGCTACTTGGAAGGCTGAGGCGGAAGGATCGCCGGAGCCCAGCAGGTCGGCCACCGCACTCCAGTCTGGGCGACAGAGTGAGACTCCAACTCAAAAAAAAAAAAAAAAGAATCAAGAATCCCTCTTGAATCCTAGTCTTTCCTTCTGAGAAAATAAACGTATACATTGAATCTCTCCTGTGTAAAGCATAAATCCTGCATATATAAATATTAAACTCTAGTTAGTAATATGTGTGAGTGGTATTCAGGAATGAAATGTACTATTGTCTACAACTGATTTTTTTTTTAAGTGACAGAGTGAGACTCTGTCTGAAGCACAGTGGCATGACCATAGCTCACTGCAACCTCAAGCTCCTGGTCTCAAGGAGAAAGAGATCATCCTGCCTCAGCCTCCCAAGCACTAGGATTATAAGTGTGAGCCACCGCACTCAGCCTTGCACTTGATTTTGAAAAAAAAATTATGGCAGACCAATGAACAGATAGAAGAATGGATAAATGGTCAGAGGTGTTAAAAAGCAAATATAATAAACTGTTAACTGTAGAATTGAACTGGGTATATGGGTATTCGTTGTATTCTTTCAACTTTATTGTTTGTTTAAACTTTTTATCATTAAATGGGGGGAAATTCCTTTCATTGTTTCTAATACATCTCTTTCAAAACTCTAGTGGTTTGGGGTGAAGTGCATCAGTCCTATTTATTAGCCTTTATGGTTTGATAACTATGAGTCATAAGTACACTGAAAAGGTCTCCCTTTTCGATCTGTCCGAGTGGCCCTTTGTCCCCTTGGACATTTTAGGTGCTATTCTTGGCATACTTTCCAAGTTTCGTTGTTGGCTTTCTCAAGGTCTAAATGCTCTAAGTCTCAAAGTTTTGTTGCAGTTATTTTAGAGACAGTGTCTTGCTATGCTGCCCAGGCTGACCTCAAACTCCTGGGCTCAAGTAATCCTCTTGTCTCAGCTGACCTCAAACTCCTGGGCTCGAGCAATCCTCTTGTCTCAGCTTCCTAAGTAGCTTGGACGACAACAGGCTTGAGTCTCAAAGTTTGTTTAATGATAATGAGAAGATATTGTTGGGTTTGTTTTCCATAGGCTCTGTATAATGCTGAACCTGGCTAAACTGCTTTCAAGAAATCCCTATAGGATATCAGTGAATGGCATATTCTTATGCTGATTACCCAAATCCAAACATCCAAAACTTTCTCATTTCCATCCTCTCCCACATCCCCACAGACAACTCATCTCAAGAACTATTAACTTCACTTTTTAAATATTCTGAAATGTCTTCTGACCCCTCTATCACCACTGTCTTGGTTCAAACCTATCTCTGGGATCTTCTTTTGGTCTTTAGAATTTTTTTTCCTCTCTGATCTGTCTTCCTGATTGCCTTTAGAGTTTTCTTTCCAGAAGGCAAATGTGTTCATAGCATTCCTCTACTTGGTAAGTAAGCTATATTTACAGTTACAAAGTATTATTAATGATTTTATTTTATTTATTATTTTTGATCAAAGTCCCACTCCATCGCCTAGGCTGAAGTGCAGTGGCACGATCATGGCTCACCACAGCTCGACCTTCTGGGCTCAGGTGATCCTTCCACCTCAGTCTACTGAGTAGCTGGGACTACTGGTGCATGCCACCACACCTGGCTAATTTTTTTTTTTTTTTTTTTTTTTGTAGAGATGAGACCTCGCTATGTTGCCCAGGGAGTCTCAAACTCCTGGGCTCAAGCAATCCTCTCAACTTGGTCTCCTAAATTGCTGGGATTACAGGCATGAACCACCATGCCTGGCCCGAGAACCCTCTTGGATAGAACATATATTTATGTATTAGGAGATGATCACTGTAATAATTTTTAAAAATATTGATCTGCTTAATTAGACAGTAATATCCTATAGAATAAAGTCTGTATTTTTCATGTTTGTGTAATATGCAACACAAAGGCATATGTTAAAAGTACCAAATGAAATCATTTTGTATAAAAACATACTTTGGATTCTTTTCCTATTACTTTTGTTACCCAAAATGTAAATTCTAGCTTCTACATAAGGAGACCCATACTCTAGACTGTACTCACTTATGTTTCAGTTGAGCAAAATTTCCAAAACTAGAGATTACAGCTCAAAACAATTTTTCAAACATATTAGCCTTTCATCCACAAGCTTGATGTGACATACTTTTCCAGATAGCTGCAGAATTTTATTTATATAATAAATATAATAAATATAATATAATAAATATAATAAATAAATATAATAAATATAGTGCATGACCCATGTCTCAGTCATCTTTGTGACTGAAAAAGATAAACTTTCAATTCTTATGTAATAATACCACCACACTGTCTTCAGTCTACCAAAGTTCTTGCAAACTCCAAAGAAAGGTTGAAAACAGCATCTCTCTAAAACAAAGAATTCAGGCCAGGCTTGGCAGCTCAGCCTGTCATCCCAGCACTTTGGGAGGCTGAGGCGAGAGGATTGCCTGAGCCCACGGGTTCGAGACCAGCCTGGGCAACATGGTGAGACTTCATCTCTACAATAAATCAAAAAATTAGCTGGGCATGGTAGCATGCACTTGTAGTTTCTGATACTTGGAAGGCTGAGGTGGAAGGATCACCAGAGCCCAGCAGGTTGATGCTGGAGTGGCTGTGGGCGTGCCACTGCACTCCAGCCTGGGTGACGGAGTGAGACTCCAACTCAAAAAATAAAAAAAGAATTCCAATAGCATGACCCATGTTGCATTCTTCCTACTTCAAGGTCTGCTTGACTCTTTATCTGTCTGTAATCATGGTACCAAGGAACATTTTAATATGATCATCCCTGCTAATAGTATGTCACTTCTTGTACAAAACAAAAATAATTTAAATCAAACTGTCACTGCTGGTTAATCAGCAGTCTTGCCCCTTTCCATACCTGTCATCACCTGAGACAGTGTAATAATTTTTGAGTGTTGTCAGGGGGTTAGCTCTGTGGGAGTGCCCTGCCAAAAACACAGGGCAGCACAGTTGAGAAAACTGAACATGCTCTGGGTAGAAGCTAACAAGAGGTGTAGTCATAAATTCACAGACTCCTAGGACACTTCTTTGTCCCACAGCATCCTTCTTTTTTTTTTTTGAGTTGGAGTCTCACTCTGTCGCCCAGACTGGAGTGCAGTGGCATGCTCCCAGCCACCGCAGGCTCGACCTGCTGGGCTCCGGCAATCCTTCCACCTCAGCCTTCCAAGTAGCTGGAACTATAGGCACGCGCTACCACACCCGGCTAGTTTTTGATTTATTGTAGAGACTAGGTCACGCCAAGTTGCCCGGGCAGGTCTCGAACCGGTGGGCTCAGGCAATTCTCTCGCCTCGGCCTCCCAAAGTGCTGGGATTACAGGCTGAGCCACCGAGCCCAGCCTCCACAGCATCCTTCTAATGGAAATGGGTATGTATTGGGCATGACGTGATGTCAGTTACATGACAGGGACAGCAGGATTTCAACTCCACAGAATGACCGCCCTTTCCATAGAGACCATCGGTTTTGTTTTGGTTTTGTTTTTAGAGACAAGGTCTTGCCCTGTCACCCAGACTGGAGTTCAGTGGCATGATCATAGCTCACTGTAACCTCGAATTCCTAGGCTTAGGCGATTCTCCTGCCTCAGCCTCCCAGGTTGCTAGGACTACTGGTGTGTGCTCCTACACCCAGGTAATTGTGTGTGTGTATGTGTGTAGATGGGGGTCTCACTATGTTGCCTAGGCTAGTCTTGAACTCTTGGCCTCTGGTGTTCTTCCTGCCTCAGCCTCCCAAAGCACTGAAATTACAGGCATGAGCCACTGCCCCCAACCAAGAGCATCCGTTTTTAACATAGATAGACGGAGGCTGGAGAGTGTAGTTGAGTGAAAAATACATGTAGTTTGTCTCCAGGCAGACTAGGACTAGAATCCTACTCACTGGCTGTGACTCTGTTCAAGGTATGTGACCTCTCGAAAATTTATTTTTCTCTTTTGTAAGAGTGCTGACAATGTCTACCGCTCTGAGTGATGTGAAAAGTCAACATGACTTTATCTCCTTTCTCAGTAACAGACATAGTTCATGCCTACCACAGAAGAAATATAGAAAGAGGCAGATTCACTTCAAAATCAAGAGTGACCAGGGAGAGAAGTGGACTCCAGGGAGCCTTGGGCACCACTACCCAGATCGAGCACTACCCTCACCATAAAAAAGTAATGATCTCTAAAACATCCGTCAACTCATATGATTTTGAAAGGCAAGCATTCCATGCATAAATGGGATACTTTCTCCTTTTAAAAAACAGAACTGAAAGCTGAGCAAAATCCAAAGTTCAGTCAAATTGAACTCATGGTATGAATTTCCCAGAACCAAATATGGTTATTGTATTCAGTTCTGAAGACTGTTTAAAATTCTTGAGCAGTTTATGAGCTCCAGAAATCTATGTTAACTTGAGACTTGAGAAGATTCATGCTTGATAGTCACAAGCAAGTTATAAGAATGTAGCCAGGAAAAGACATTCATTCTTCCTAACTCCTTCAGTCTGGGTCCAGAGAGTTCTGGAAAACCAACTCATGTTTGTAAATTCCCAAGAAGGACTCCCTCCTGGTACCTTTCAGAGTTAATTTATGGAAAAGACTCTAAGGATATTTGGTTTAGTCCAGTTTGAATTATTGGATGGAGAATATTCAACTTTCCAAAACAAAACAGAGACGTGACTAAGCCAATTTTTATTTTTGAGTCAAAGTCTCACTCTGTTGCCCAGGCTGGAGTGCAGTGGTACACTCATGGCCATCCCACCATCGACCTGCTGGGCTCCAGCAATCCTTCCACCTCAGCCTTCCAAGTAGCCGGAACTACAGGTGCGTGCTATCATGCCCAGCTAATTTTTGATTTATTGTAGAGACAAGGTCTAGCCAAATTGTCCAGGCTGATCTCAAACCCACGGGCTCAGGCAATTCACTTGCCTCAGCCTCCCAAAGTGCTGGGATTACAGGCTGAGCCACCGAGCCCGGCCCAATTTTGTTTTTATTTTAAAATTCACATTGTTTATTGGTAATAATAGTAACATGTACAGTGTATTTAAAATATAAGAAATTTAAAGAAGAAAAGTTAAATTATCCACAGCACACCACCAGTCAGTAAGCCCTTTTTTTTTTTAAGTTGGAGTCTGATTCCATGACAGATCAATCGCCTCTTTGCCCACTGCTCCTTCCTTTGGCCAGTTTATTAATTATTTAGATCTGCACCCCAGGACAAACACCCCAGAAGGGAAAAAGAAGGCACTGAAAGTCACTTATGCACACTCAAATGTGGTTATTTGTGATTTTTGAAACAATTAAGCAACAGAAAAGTAGCGACCAAGATGAATCTTGGATTAGATATGAATTTAATTTTTTCCATGTTACTCTCCCAATCCCATTACTCGTTCTCTGTCACAGATTCCACCCAGAGCAGGTTCAAAGTTGAAACTCTGAGAACACTTAAAATACTAAAGCAAATCAAAGGTATAATAATCTGTGCATGGGGCTTAGGACATGTTCGGTGGAGATGCATCCATCTAAACCCACACTAAGTGACACGTGAAGATAGAGCATATTCAAACAGAAACGTCAAAGATACTGGGATGTCTACAACTGTTCACTTGCTTTCCCCCACCTCTATGACTTGGCCATTACAATGTGCAGCTGTACTGTAAGTCACCAGGCGTCCAATTTTACGACCTTGCCAACATACTGATAATGCTGGTGTACAATGAACTGAATCACCATAAGAGAACAACCACGAATAGCGAAGAGTCTCCATTATTCTAGCAAGCTAAGACTCTCTCAGCTGTGGGCAGATAATTGTGCAGAGGGAAATGACCACAGTGTATGTTACTCCTAGTGGTCAGAGTACACTGTTCCTCCATGAGGATAAGGATTCTGTTTCCAGGCAGAACTGTCAAGAATGCTGATGGTTTAGTTGGGCAGCACTGAGGAGCAGATCGCATTTTTCATATCTCAGAAACCAGCCAAATCCCCTCCAAAATCTGAATGTTACATCATGCCATAGTTGGTATGACTCTAACTTAACCACATGAGTCTGTAGGGAGGAAAATGATCACTAAATTTCTTTTAAAATATTACTCTAAGCAAATGTGATTGTGTCTGTGATTAAGTGGCCCCTGCTTCTGAAGTCAAATGTCCCTAGGCTTTGGAAGTATCATGAGATGGCATATCACAAATCAGTCACGTAATCACTCTTTGCCTGCCGGAGGCTAATAACACAAGTCACATCACTTTTTTCTTTTTTTTTTTTTTGCTCACAAATGACAATCCCAGATATTACGTGTAAATGCATCCTCCAATAGTTGAAAGTGGTCTTTCTCTGGAGAAGCATAAACTTAGAAAGAAGGGTTGGTATTTGGAGTTAGTAGGCTGGAGACATAAATGAGCTCGGTCAGTTATTTGCTCCATGAACATCAACAAGTCTCCACGTTCTCTTATTCAGTTTCCTCTCAAAAACAATGGTGATGGCATCCTCTCCCTTTCACGAGATTGTAGCAAAGTGCAAGAAAGTGCCTTATGCCTGGTTTATCTAAATGCAGGGGTTTGAATTCTTAGTATCAAAGATGGTCTCCAAGATCAAAACACAGAGACTCCAAGATCAAAGCACACCGCGGACTCTAAAGCTACAGGGATCACTTGAAACAGCAAAAAACCCAAAGACTTCAAATCCCATGGAGCAATGGGAATGTAACATTCAAACACTGAGCTACCAGGACAGTAAATGAGGAAGCCATACAAGAGAAAGGGGACTCAGAGAGTTAACGCCTTGAAAACAACTGTCTTTGAAACACAATCTAGCAAAAACAAAGAAACAGACACCATGAGCACTGTACCGCAGAATTTGTTCCCTTATGGCCAAAGGTCCAAAGAAATCATTCAAGCATTTTATTTTTCTTCAAGCCAACTCTGGAGTAAGACCTGTAGACGCTGTCACAACTCTTAAGTTTACTTCACGTGTCCCCAGATAACACCCTGGGCGGTGTTATACGGAGACACGTGAATTCCCATAAGCGAAGACTGGAGGTAATTCCCAGGGATTCTGGTTTATCAGACCACACCACTGACTCCTATTGAGTCGGGCTTAGTTTCAGGCAGCAGGCAAGTGAGATTAAAGATTAAAAACTCCCTCTTCTGGCTAGAAATAGCTTGATCTTCAAAGCATGTTGCAATGACCTTGCAAAACATTGTCAACTTTCTCAGAGATGTCTGTGCATGGCCAACTTGCTTAATTTTCCCCTTGACTGACCAAAGGACCCCCTGCTGCTTGTATTTGCCCCGGTGTTCTTTCACATTCTTGCCCAACTCTCTAAGTTTTGATGCTTACCCTGGAGTGAAGGAATGTGGTGAGCCGAAGGACATTTTTAAAAATAAATTTGATTTTGTGCATTTAAAGAGAGTACATACCGAGAGTAAAATGACTATGAAAGTGAAGCAAACTAACATCTTCATTGTCTCACATATTCATTTTGGATCTGGCAAAAGCAACTACAATCCACTTTTTCAGCAAAAATCCAGAATGCCATGCACAACATTAATTATAGTCATTGTGTTGTACACCAGAGCTCTAGAATTGTTCACTGTACACGTTTGCTACTTCCCATACTTTAACTTAAAGCTCCTTTTTTTTTATCCCCACTAGCCCAACCCAGCCCCTGGTCACTCTGTTTCATTCTTTCTCTCTCTCTCTTTTCTTTTTCTTTTTTTTTTTGAATTGGAGTCTCACTCCATCACCCAGGCTGGAGTGCAATGGCATGCTCTCGCCACCCCAGCTTCGACCTGCTGGGCTCCGGCGATCCTCCCGCCTCAGCCTTCCAAGTAGCCAGAACTACAGGCACGCGCTACCACACCCGGCTCATTTTTTATTTATTGTAGAGACGAGGTCTCGCCAGTTGCCCGGGCTGGTCTCGAACCCACAGGCTCAGGCAATCCACTCTCCTTGGCCTCCCAAAGCACTGGGATGACAGGCCGAGCCACTGAGCCCGGCCCATTATTTCTTTCTCTATACCAAATGGCATTTTTAAAAGGACCCAAGAAGCCAGTTTCCATAAGGGCTCTTTCTGCCTAATGACCCAGAAAAGCCACAGGTTCGTGGCCCGTGGGTGAGACAGCCAGCGTTATGTAAAAGGTGAGGGGAGAAGACAGAAGTGTCTCTGTGATGATGGGGCCGTCGCAGGCAGCAGAGAAAAGCCCATCTCTCTCCCCTCCTCTGCCAGCCCATCCCCTGCCCTGGGACCCACCCTCCTCACCCTCACAGCACAGAACAAAGGAACAAACAGAATGGAGAATTGCATGGTTTCTATTCATCAGCAAACGACTCAGACAACCAGCCTTCCAGGCTGAGCCACACAGAACGGGTTTGGTCATGGTTTTATCAACACCAAGCCAGCTGTTTGGGGTGGGGTCTGGGTGGAGTGGCTACCCTCCAAAGGAAAGGAGTGAGGGAAAGGCCAGAAGGGGCCTGAGAGCTGTGAGCTCCAGGTCAACAACAAAGCTCCCAGCTGCGGTTCCCACCAACACGTGGGCCGTCACTGAACTCTTCTCAAAGAGAAAAACACGCCACCAGCCAGTGAGCCTGCATGGCTGGGGCCTGGACTGTCAAGGGGAAACCTAGCCCTTCCTGCCACGGAGGGTCAAAGGGACCACAGCACACGTTGTGTGTCTAATCTTACTGTGCTGGAAATACTCTCATTTTGCTTGTCATGAGCTTTTAAATGTGTGGGATTAGCATACATGTTCCACTTGTATTCTGTAATGTATAAGGCTCTGGCGTCAGATAAAGGTGTCACTAAGTGCAAGGGTCTCTGAACTTCAGTGCCTCCATGAAAAATAATATATAACACACAGAGTTACGTGAGGATTCTATGAAAATAAATACGCTTGCCTGGCACATCGCTGGGCATAGTAAGTGCACAGTAAATGCCAGGTATCATTATTAGTGGTATCTTTTTTTTTTTTTTTGAATCTGAGTCTCACTCTGTCACCCAGGCTGGAGGGCAGAGGCACGCTCCCGGCCACCACAGCCTTCGACCTGCTGGGCTCCCGCGATTCTTCTGCCTCAGTCTTCCAAGTAGGTAGAACTACGGGCACGAGCTACCATGCCCGGCTAATTTTTTATTTATTGTAGAGACGAGGTCTCACCAAGTTGCCCGGGTGGGTCTTGAACCCTGAGGCTCAGACAATCCTCTCACCTCAACCTCCCAACATGCTGAGATTACAGGCTGAGCCACCGAGCCCAGCAAGTGGTATCATTATTAGCGTTAATATTACTATAATAATAGCAGCAGACACCTTGAGCTCTCTTTTCTGGCTCCATACTATGACTCAGATAAATTTGCTCCATCTCTGAAATGAAGGCACTGAATTACACATTCTTTAATTCCTATCCAGATCTAAAGGTCTTTGACTTAATAGGTGTGCTATCTGCATATAAAGCACTTCATTTTATTATTCAACTATTAATATTTTGAAAAGTCAAGGAATCATGAGTTTTCAAAATAAGCCACAGCAGAACCAACCCAGATGCCCATTGAAAGTGGACTGGGTAAAGAAAATGTGGTACATATACACGATGGCATATTACGCAGCCGTAAAGAAGAACAAAATCATGCATCGTCACACGGATGCAGCTGGAGACCATCATCCTAAGTAAACTATCACAGAAACAAAAAAACGAAATACTGCATGATCTCACGTAAGCAGGCCCTGATCACCGGTCACACGAGCACAAAGATGGGAACCACAGATGCCGAACGCTGCTGAAGACGAGGGGGGGAGGGTAGAGAAGGGGCACACAGCAATATACTAGACACCAGGTCCACTATCAGGGGAATAGAGGGCCCACTGGAAGCCCAAACCTCACCTGCACGCAATTTACTCAAGCAGCAAATCCTCACCTGTACCCCACAACTCTAAAATTAAACAAAAACATCTGTGGGCTTTCAAAAATTCAGCAGTCGGATAATTCCAAGAACACACCAACTCTCACTGAGATGTTCCATTTCATCACGGGAGGCTCTGTGATTCCAGAGACAGAGTCGCCAGGGAGTTCTTTTCCATTACCAACCTGTGGAAAAAGTGTAACAATACCAGAAACCCCCCTGAAGAACACCCCAGGAGGACGGCCAGCCCACTGCAGTCAGACAGGGAAGTCACAGGCCACATGGCCACAGGCTGACCCGAGGACCTCATACCAGGGGCATAACGCGGGATGGAGAAGTTGGGCTTTTTTCTCACTGTCCATTTTAGGTTTTGTGGGTTCTTCTACATTTTAAGAAGAAGAAGCGGGGACTGTCTTGTTGCAGGACTAGCCACATCTGTGGACAGGGCATCCAGAGCGGCTTCCATCAGAGACCTCCGGTCGGTGTGGCCAACTCAAGACCAGTTGTGTTAAGGGACACTCAGTGGCAGAACCAGCGTGCCCTGTGGCATTTTCAGCCCTACAAGCAGCAATCGGTGGCGAGGGCAGAGAGGGAACAGAGCTCCCCAGCGGCGGGGCAGGGAGGATAAGACTAGAGCCTGCTGGAATCCATCTGTCGCCTGGAGAAACAGGACACTCCAGGGTGTCCTAGGTTCAAGCAGCACCCTCTCTCTGCTTCCCTCCCTAAGGTCCAAGCCATACAGAAAAAGGAAGCTTTTGGTGGTCTCCCTGCAACCTCCGACTGAGAGGCTGCCACTTTCAGAGGCTGACATCATGCATTCAGGGTTCTGCCCTCTCTCTTTTCCCCTTTTTTCCTTTCCTCTTGAGCGTCCCTTGGCAGCTACCACGGAAGGACGGAAGTCCCTGAACTGGCCTGGTTCTAGCATGGTGTTTGCTTTGTGTCTCTCCCAGGAGCTAGCTCCATGACTGTGGAATGAAACCAAAAAAGAAAAGGTCCTCTCTGTTGCGTGGATGCCCAGCCTCCAGAGCTGATCATCAGCTTCAGGCGGTTATACTTTCACAGTCCAGGCCATAAACAAGGAAGACAGACCCCAGGCTGCATAAAAATGCCAAAATAGGGAAGCCCAGGGGCAACTACACAACCTAGCTTTAAAGTAATGGAGATGAATGAACTTGTTGAAGAAAAGAGTAAAAAAATACAGCTTTCAATGAGTTGGAAAGCAGGCATGACTCTAAATAGAATTTCTAATCTAAACCTAAATAGGTTTGAGTCAGTTTTCTATCACGCAGATGGTTGAACCTGGTTCAAATGAGATATTCTTCAAAACTGACCAGGAAAAGTCAAGTCGGCCACACAATAAATTCACAAGTCATCTTAAACGACCGCGTTTCCAAGTTTCACTAGTAAAATGGATTAAAACCAAACCGAGTCATCAACTCACTTCAATGAGTTCTCTATTCCGTAACCTGAGTCTTGGCTTTGGACCCAAACACCATGGGCCAGAAAAATCCCGAATACCTGGACGCAAAATCGCAGTTTCCCAGACAGGAATCAAGCCACATGCCTGTTTCTTCCTCCAACTCGGAAGGCAATGCTACTGAAAATAACAGGTTCTTTAAAAACCAGTAAAGACACAGATGGCTATTCACAGGTACAGACGGAATATCTCCTTCGACAGCGTCAGAGGGAAACCAAAGTCAAAATAAAAAGTTGTTGGTGCCTTACAAAACACACACACACACACACACAGAGGAACGTTCTCAAGTTACTTACTGGGGTGGTTTTGTCGTGGTATTTGCTAGTTTTCACATCAGCACTCGCCTGTCCAGCTGCCAAGTGCCAGAGCACGACGGGAACAGCTGTTTCCTTCAGGCTGGGCTCTGTGTCTTAGTGGGTCACATGCACCTCCTGATAAACACTACCGCCACCCGCCGTGCCAGGAGGCCAGAAACTGGAGGATCATTCTTTTCCTCACCGCAAACCCCCTGGCAACCTCTGAGCTGGCCCAGCCATCTCACGAGCACGCAGGGCGGGATATTCCACAATGCGTTTGCTCCTGGGGACAAACACCCGGACAGCTGATAAGTCACCCTGGAGTTCAGGTCACGGCAAGTGGAAAGTGACCCGTGTCTGGGGGTGGGGTAGGGGGTGGGGACACTGGCGGGCTCCACACTGGCTCTCCCCACTCAGGTTTTCACTGGGGCTCTCGAGCAAGCCAGAAGAGGCAACCACAGCAGGTGGGGCCCGCTCTGAGTCCCACCTGCCACCCACGAGCATCTGCTGCTGTCATTTGCCCAGAATCCCAGACTCCGGTGTGGTGGGCTGTCCCGGGGGGAAGGCAGACCCTCACCGGCCATCTGAGATGCTCAGGCTGGATTTCAGAGGGGCCGAGGGCAGGACTCTCCATGGAAGCCTTATCCGGAGAGCTAGTACAAATGATTTCAGTGAGTCTGAGACCAAGCTTCTGCGTGGCTATCTGCGGGCTTGTGTCAACATCTGGGGCACAGCGGGGCCGTGGAGGTTATCAGCGAGTGGAAACAGATATGATCACCACATTTACAAATGCACTTTCCAGACACGCTGCTGCCCCCTTTGGGGTGCTGGGAGGTTGAGCCAACCCCCTGTTTTCTGTGTTGCTGTGTCACAGGGATGGCAAGCCATCCTGCTGTTGTGCTGGATTCCTGTGTCTCACCTGAGTGAATGTTCCCACCCTCCCCTTTTCATCCTCCTCTCCAAGGAAAGCTCTGGGAGTGTCTGACTTCGGACAGTGTCTGACCTCGGGTATCTGGCCTCTTGGTCTAATAAGGGGGAACGTTTCCCTTCGGGTAGAGATGCAACAGAGGTCAGCCCATTTGGCAAAGTGAACATCCAAAAAAAGATGGCTAAAATCCCCCAGGGGATTTCTGAACCGTAATGAGCCTGTTAAATTGTCTAACTTGATTTTCAATACGTGAGATCTCACTCAATACAGGAGCCTGGGTGAATAATCTTTTTTTTTTTTTTTTTTTTTTGAGTTGGAGTCTCACTCCTTGGCCCAGGCTGGAGTGCAGTGGCATGCACGCTCACGGTCACTCCAGCGTTGACCTGCTGGGCTCCAGCGATCCTTCCATCTTAGCCTTCCGAGTAACCAGAATTACAGATGTGCTCTACCATGCCCGACTATTTTTTATTTTATTGTAGAGACGAGGTCTCGCCAAGTTGCCTGGGCTGGTCTTGAACCCACGGGCTCAGGCAATCCACTCACCTCGGCCTCCCAAAGTGCTGGGATGACAGGCTGAGCCACCAAGCCCGGCCGTGAATAATCTTTTATGTTTAGGATTTGTTGCATAATTATTTACAGTGTT